>CAJHZI010000197.1:727500-755000 GCA_905160935.1 Enchytraeus crypticus | reverse complement strand
TCCTCTCCTAGAAGCTCCGTAAATTTCGTAGAGATATTTAGAGTTTTCTTAAAGTTATTGAGATTTCGCTAGGGGATTTTTTTTGCCTTTTTTTCCTTTTTTTGATTTTTTTAGGGGATTTTATATATATATATATATATATATTGAGCGTATATCCAGCGTCAGAAAGGTCATTCGGTTGTCAGTTAGTGAGCGCCTTGGCTCCAGAAATTGCTACAGAAATTTAAAAGAAAGGAAAAGTCTCATAGTGGATTGGCTGCTGCTGTGGTATAGGACAGAGATATTTTGACAGTCTATTTGTATCGCGACCCTGGTTAATCTGGGATTCAAGGGAGAATGATGATAATGATGATGATGTATAGTGTAGATCTATATATAGGCCTACACACACTTGTATAACGATATATATATATATATATATATATATATATACATGTATATATATATATATATATAAATAATAAATATAAATATATATACTTATATATGTATATATACAGTATATACATATATGTGTCGATATATTAATCCCTCTAACTGAGGAAAACAACGGGAAACCACCTCAAAAGCCATACTTTTTCCAACCTATAGAATATATAAGGTTTAGATTAGGCATAGACTTTGCGAAGGAATTAAGTTGTTGATCTAAGGAGTACTCTTATGAAGCGAGAAAGCCGAATTTGAGTATGAATATGTACCTTGAACCTGCCCCTTAGCAGTGCACTGAGGAGAAAGAGATATACATGCCTATGAGTTTAGATTATAGAAGGAAGCTCAACATTTGTTTTTATACATGCAGGTGAAGAAACTGCAGGTGCAGGTCACTTAGAAGGAGATGAGAGCAGCTCCTGTTCAGAGATGGCACAGTTAGAAGATGTTGTTGAGAGTGAAGGTATAATATATATTTTTTGAAGGTATAATATGCACTTTATTCACTCAATAATAATTAGATTCTGACGCTTCCTAAAGGAATTAGAGGTTTCATCGCATGCCTTCACCAAAGCAAGTATAACACTAAGCTAATATACAAATTAATGTAATAGAATAAGAAATGATTTAAAATATTGTCAATCAGCGCCGTTTAGTCTATGTATCTTACAGTTAGAACTCCTACTGCTGCGAAGTTGCTTTAAATAAGTGGATGAATGTCAAGAAAGTTATAGGTCTATAATTGTAATTGCATTCTGCCATTGTCCATAGACGATGTGGCATTATCTTAGTAACTATTTGATCTATTTTGCGGAAATAACTGCTCGGATTACTTCGCATTTCACTAAAATACCATACTTATGCTGTGCTTGATTGATCAAATCTTACCTTTTTTCTAATATTAATCTCATCATATCTCATCGAAACTTAAATGATTATCGCCAATTATACAGCCTATGCTAATATTTTCTTTTTAAAATCACAAAGTTAATACATGTACCTTATTGTGTTGCTGGATATAAGATTCCAGTTTAATTTTTGCTTCATACTATATGAGTATGTTAATATTTGTACAATTTTGAATGTAACTTGCAGCATTTACATGCATGTATTTGTCTGATTGTTCAGAATAAGATCAACTCCAAGCTTGCGCGAATCATGATATATAGTTTATAATATGCAGCTGAATGCCTGCGAGCAAGGCAGTCTATTTTATGATACTAATATAGAAATTTTAACGAAACATATTAGGTTTACTTAAATATTCGATAATTATCACAATATACAGTATCTCATTCATCTTATATATATTAATTTGTGGTTATTATGTATGAAAAGTTCCGACAATTAGCGTTTAATTTGAGCAATAAATGAGAATCCATTCATTTATTACGGATATTGATAGGCTACAATTAATTATCATAAATAAAAAAAAAAAAAAAAACAATAACATTGTGTAACATTTGTGTTGTTTTTGGCAAATTAAAATATGTATGTGTTTATTAATTGAATTAATTTTTATCTAGAACTTAGTGACAAATTTTTATGACAAATCTTAGTCATAGGCGCATGTCTACGTATTCAGCTTTGGCGGATCAATCCATTGCAATCGAAACTTCCTAGTGTCTAATCGTTTAGAACAGTATAACACAAATTTTATGTTGTGCTTTTATGGAACTTAAAACAGACTTTAAGTACGAATGTGTACTCTGAACCTCCCGCTTGGCAGTACACTAGAGAGAGACAAAACACAGATTTATAGAATAAATTGTTGTCGGAATGTTTTGTGGTAAGAGTGCTGTCCCAATCCCATTAAGAGGTTTAGATTAACTAGCGAAAGAGAGAGAAAGATAATTTAAGATTGAAAGAAAGAGACACGGACGGAGACTGAGAAGGCAAATATGACTAATCAAGGTAAACTATTTTACTACTATTGCTTTATTGTTTGATTTAGCTGTTAAAGATGAGAGAGATTCGGGATCAGAAGGAACAGACGTCGATGAACCTTTTTCGCCAACTGTCAAGGAAACCTTTGAGGGAGAATTTTCAAGTATTTCGAATAAACTAGAAAACACCTTGGCTAGTGAGGACCTCCCAGGCGTCTGCTATCCAGATGAAAGCTCATTGCCAGCTGACGACGATGTTAGTGAAGAGCTGAAAAGTCCAGATGAATCTGATCATCACTCAGCTTCGTCCTCAGGCAAGGCTGCCCTCGAGTCTGACGCCACGTACCGATACTTCACGACGGCTCAGGATGAGGACATCGGTGAAGCGTTGTCGGAGAAAGATCTGCAAGATGATCAAAGAGATGTCGAACAAGAACACGTTGTCCTTGCTGTCGACAGTGAAGCGCAGGCAGTACTTTCGGATCCTACGAATTTGGAAGAGGCTATGGAAGCGTCGGAGGTCAAGAATAGAGTTTATCAAATATTTACAGAATTCGAGCCGCATGTCGAGAATGCTGCTGCTTGGGAAAGAGTGCAGAGAGAAGGAGAAATTCACGGGAATGCTCAGTTGGGGCTTGGTGATTCATCCAGCTGTTTATCAATAGAGGATCTGGCAGATACATCCAGCTTAGAAAGTTTTTCTACTGTAATTCACGCAAGAGCAGAAACAGATGATGACAAATTGGCAGACATATCATCACTGGCTTCGTCATTCCACTCCGATATACAAGGTTCGCTGCACGACATTCCGATGGAGATGGCACAGAGTGACGACGGTGATGAGAGGTATGATGACGAAGAACCTTATAAGATGTTAGAGGAGATTGAAGTTGGCGACATGCCTGTGCGTGATATAACACTTGAGCATGAAACCTTTCTATCTGCCACTGAAGCTGCAGACTTGTATTTAACTCCTACAGTACTAACGTCGATTAAAGAAGAAGAAGAAAGAAGTAGTTCACTTAAAACCACCAGTTCATCTGAAAAGATTGAGACTTCTGATTCGTCCAAACATAATGAAAGTTCGGATGATATCGTAATTCCTATAAAGTCTTCAGAAAAAACCAGTGATAGGGACGATGTCTCTATCTCGTCATCTCTGCAAGAATTCGAACGTCTAGAGAAGGAGATTCAAGAGAAAACAAGCTCTGATTCTGCTTCAGCGATTGATGAGTACGTAAGAGAGAAAGTTGATGAAATAGATACCCAGTCTGTATCCTCATCGCTAGCAGAATTTGAACATCTTGAGCGTGAGCTAATGAACCAGTCAGGATCTATTGAGGTTGTGCAGGAAAGATCAAGTACGGACAGCAGTTCATCAATTGATAAGGCTTTTGCTTCCGGCGACACTTCTCCGTTATCTTCAAACGCATCTCTTGCAGAATTTGAAAGAATAGAGCGGCAGGTTATTCTAGACGAGCAGCTGGAGGCAGAGGCACAAAAAGTAGCTGCTCTTCTAGAGTTTGGATCACTTCCCATCATGGCAGAAAGTGACCAATCATCTGAAAAGGATCTTTTGAAAGAAAAACTCTCAGAATTTTCGGATATTGTTAGATCGTCGAAAGGTTCTAAGGTTTCCCACGGTTCCGAAAGTTCTGGCGGGATGGATGAAGCAACGAGGTTACGGCTTGCGGAAGTGGAAGGTCCAGCTGTAGAATATCCGAGATATCAAGAAATTGTTCAGATAATCAGAGAAGCGTCGCAGAGTGTAAGAGTAGAGGACTTTAAACAGATCATGGCTTTGGAAGTTGACGAACAAAGCGTTGAGGATAGCACATCGATTGTCGAGACAACTTTAACTATGACAGATATTCAAAGTCAATTATTCAGCTCTCACGACAAAGCTGTGAAAGAAGATACCGAAATGGAGAGCGAGAGAGTGGTGGATGAGTTAAAGGATGACTCTGATTATACTGCGGAGGAAGTGATTGATATTAATGATGATAGAATTCCTAAAACATTTACTGAAAGTCATTATGAGAATTATGAGACTGTAACTGTAGGATTCAATATTGAAGAAAGTAAAGAGGTGATTTTGGATGTTGAAATGAGTGCAACTTTGTGCGAGGAGACTTCTGAACCTGTTCATCACGCAATTAGGATTCTTGAAGAAGGCAAAAATGATGCTAAGAATGACGATATTGATATTGATATTGGAAAACCTGAAAAGCGGACAACTTTGCAAGCTGATGAGACTAGAATGCCGGATAGTGATGATAGTGAAATCTTGAAATCGGGTGATGATGTTGATGTTAAAATCGCTCATGATATTGAAATATCAGCTCAAACACCTTCTCTCACTTCAGCAGATGAATTGATTACTTTAGAGAAAACCAACTTGGATGTTGATGAAGATCCTCAAAGTGACATTGCACCAGATTCCCTCGATGATGGGTTAGAAGAAACTGACGACTTGATTGACGGAAGCATGGTTGACTTTGGCCTTCGATCACAAGTTAATCTTCAAGTTAACACTCAAGAAGAATCATATACTGATCAAGTAGTAAGGCATTCAGCGAATGTTGCACATGAAGGTAGCAGAATGGAAGCATCCGGTAGTTCAATATCCGTAACAAGTATTGATAATCTTGATTCTTATGAAGCGAATGAATTGAGTACGATGCAAAGCGAATTCATGCAGCAGGATGTCAACATTTCATACGCAATTGAGCGTTCTGACGTGATGCAGATGTCATCAGATTCTCTAGGTATGATTACCTCAGTGACCTCAGTGACCTCTGTAGACTCTCTGGACATGGAAAGAGTACAACAGGGAGAAGACCTTTTGTCGTCCACAAGGACCCTCCAGTATCACCAGGACGAGATGTTAAGATCAGTGGATTCACTGGAGTTGGACAGCCGCACCTTAACTAAGTGTCATTCCGGTGACAGCTTCGAGACAGATTCCCTACACGAGGAACAAACACTGGTGCCTCACAGCCATTCGAGAGAGTCTTCAGTCGAAGATCCAACCGGATGTCCTATGGATATGTCTTTTGATTCTAGTGTTTACAGTCAGTCAAGTTACTCATCAACGGCTCTTGCCTCTAGTGGAATATGTGACGTAATGGATACATCGCAGGACTCCCAAACTCCAGAAACAATGAGTTGTGGGCCTTCACCGTTACCTTCTCTGTCTATGACCAAAGAAGGCGATAAAGATTTACTTACTTACTCGTCATTTGAAGAGTCTATAGTAGATGTCACATTTCCAGGTACAGATGAAGTAGATATGTATCGAGTTAGCAGGACTGATAACAAGACTTCTAGCACCGTGAAACTGTTCGATGTGGAAGGAAATTTTATGTCATCCTATGAAGGATCTGTATTAGACGATGAGGGCAACTTAGAAACTCAGAAACATCTAATTTCAAGACCCGAGGATGCTACTCCTGTATCTACACCACTCACCAATGAGGGACAGAATTTAGTCAGTGACGTTAACATTGAAGAAGAAGAAGGAGTAGTGGAATTAATTCAATATGACTCCCAGCTAGGCGACCATTCGCAGGTGGAAGAGGACCAATCAGAGGAAGCATCCCTCCTCCAGGATCCTTCCACTCTACTATCGGCTGACTCTGATGCTGATATATGCGAGCATGAACCTCTACCAGGTAAGATACATATTGCATTAGAATCTTGGTTGCTATCAATCAGGAGATTTTGCTAATAGTATGCAATTATATCGTCAAATTTGCAAACTAGTTAGTGCTAAAGTTGTATAGATATTGAAATGCATTGCACAGTTATCGATGTAGGTTCAACCGTTAACCTGCTTTGATGATATTCTCTTCTCAAGCTCTATTTCATTTATCGACATTATAAAATTTTTATTAATTTTAAATAGTTCGCCTAATCCTTCCTGAATTTCTTCAGTGAAAAAATTACCAATCCTTGCTCTTCCAAACCCTCTTCTACTTTAAATTTCTCATTTGCTGATAGTTGACCTTCTTCCCTACCAACATTATCAGGTTTTCGCTTGGCAACTCCTCAAGAAGTTCGTTCTGTAAATCTTAACTCCTCTGATTCATCCTGTTCTCTGGATCTCATTCCAACTAACCTTATCAAATCCTGCATCGATGCATTTGTGCCTCCTATTACTCAATTAATAAACCTCTGCTTTAGTGAAGGTGTCTTTCCATCTCCTTTTGAAAAAGGCGTTGTCACTATTCTTTTGAAGAAGGCTTCCTTGACTAAAAATGAGCTTTCCAACTATCGA
This sequence comes from Enchytraeus crypticus, assembly GCA_905160935.1. NCBI lineage: Eukaryota > Metazoa > Annelida > Clitellata > Enchytraeida > Enchytraeidae > Enchytraeus > Enchytraeus crypticus. Next base: position 748,406 of record CAJHZI010000197.1, on the reverse strand, counting down.
CCAATTTCTAATATTGACTTCATTTCCAAAGTCCTCGAAAGGATTATATACTTACTTCTTTGTCTTCATTTAGATTCTCTCATCACTCTCGCCCTTTCACTAGACTTAATTCTTGCTTCGGAATCACGGACAAGGCCCATGGCCTTCTCTCCTCCTACCTCTCACATCGTACCCAATCTGTAATAATTGAAAGTACTTTATCACCATCCTTCACTCTACCTTGTGGAGTCCCTCAGGGTTCTGTGCTCAGTCCCCTCCTTTTCACCTTATATACCACCCCCTTGAGTCACTAGCTAACTGATTCGAAGCTGAAAATTCACTTATACGCTGATGACACCCAGATTTACTTCTCGTTCTCTAGTCCCGATTCTTTTGACGCTCTGTCCAAGCTTATATCTACGCCTGAGCTAGTTCACTCCTGGTTTTGGGCTAATCGGCTTGTTGTCAATCCTTCAAAATCGGAATACCTTCTCATCGGCACCCCACAGCAGCGTAATAAATTAACTAGCTCAACCATAACATTTAAAAATATCCCCTTAATACCCACAGATTCTGCACGTAACCTTGGTGAAATTTTTGATTCAAATCCAAACTTTAAAACTCGTAGTTCAGCATTCTGTCGATCTTCTTTTTTTCATATCCGTCAATTACGTCAAATTCGTAAGTCCCTTGATATTAATTCTGCCACTGTATTAGCTATGCGCTTGTCCATTCTAAACTTGATTTCTGTAGCTCCCTGCTGAATGAGCTCCCGAAAACCACTCTAATTCGTCGTCAACCCTTACAAAAATTCTCTTGCTCGAGTCTTTTGTATTGTAAAAAACTCAAATCCCACACCACTTCTCTTCTTAAAAAACAGCACTGGCTTCCAGTCTCCGAAAGAATAAATTTCAAAATAGCTTCCTTAAAAAGTTTAAATTATAGTAAACCATTTCATCTATCTGATCTTTTATCAACCTATCAGCTCTCTTGTAATCTTCGTTCCTCTAGTAAAAACCTTCTCAATGTACCATCCATTTTGTACCTACTATTTCACACTGTACCTACTTCCGAGTTGCCCCTCTGCAATTATGTTGACTTCAAACTCGTCAACATGACATCTCTTCGGGTGAGAAACCGTGCATTAAATCCTGTCTGATTGATGTAATAAATTAGACAATCTATTCACTTAGTGCAGTATGGATTTGAGCAGTAGATCTTGGTAAATTCATTGCATGTATAGAAAATAAATTACTAACCTTTCACTTCTAGTTCTCTACTACTCATGTACAACGAAATCCTGACAGCAGACTGACAGTAGTAGCTACTATATGTCATATGATTTTTAAAATTTTCTTGGACTCAAGATGGCTAGCATTCGTTGTTTCCCATAGCTCTAGGTCTGTGGCTGTGTTGCCTAATTCAACGAGAATTTTTAGCCCGTGTAAGGGATTTACATCCGCTTGCTACTGGTTTTTATACTGATATTGTTGCTGTAATATTTACACAAGGTTATCGTATTATTTATACCGGTGTTGTTTCTTTAACGCAACAGAGCCATCCACTGAGGATGAAGAAGGTTGGGAACTTGTAGAAAAAGAGAATTGATCGATGAAGAAAAGACTTGATCATGGTTTGTAGACCATTTTCTGTCTAAGGTAATGTCGTATATCTTGTTGGTTTTAGACATTTGAATAGTATGATAATATTAGACAATTTGCAAACTTGCGCAGTTTCTTAGAGTTGACTAACAGTTTAACACAAACACCGAGAAAGCAGAGACAAATCTATCATCTTTAACTCACGCGGGACTACTGGAAATATATTTGAAAAAATAGTTTACCACTTACTCGTTGTGTCATATCAGATTTTAATGCGTTGTTCTCTTGAACGTACTTCATCCTCAAGGCTCTGTCCTCCTCACAGCCGATTCTTCATCGGTCATAGATCTACAGACTGATAATTATGTTCAACATGTACATGTATATTAGGTTTATACAGGTTGATAGAGGGTCGTCAGTTGGCCGGATCTGGGGCCACTCCCACTCCTCCTGAAGGTTTCTATATCGATGTACTAGATAGACTTGTATGCTTTCTTAATTTCTAAATGTTATATAGACAAATACAGTCTCATGTGTGAATGGTGGAGGGGAGTGGTATGGGATGTTATAGCAGTTAGACAATAATAGATTAGCTGCTGTATCTACTTTCTTGCATTTCTCGTATTTTTGCATTTGAAAATAACTCCTGTTATTAAAAAAAGAAAATTGCATTTTGCGGAAATTTGACTTAATTAGGTGTCTATTATATTAGGTATTATATTATAATTAGGTGTCTATTATATTAGTATTAGGTGTCAAAAATATACTTTCCATATGATATTATGTGAAAGCCTATATAAATCAGGGCCTTGCTTAAGAGTTCAGTAATAATTCACCCTGCCTCATATTTATTTATTTCTTGAATAAATCTATAAACGAAATACATAGTATTGAATTAAACATAAAATAATGTATGCAACAAACACATTACTCTAACAGTCCTAGTATATTAATAGTGTACACGTACTGCCAGCTTATTCTGGCTGATCCAAGGAACATATTTTACTTTGAATCTTCTCACAACTCACTAAATACTAGTGCACTCCCTCATTATTCTACCCAATGGTAAATCCATTTCCTTTTTTAGTTACATAACTTAATTAGCTATATCTAACTATATCCTCTGTGGTCTTCTATATTTCTATATCCGGATGAATTATTAAATTGATTAACATCTCTTGCTCAAGTCTTTCTCTAATTATTCCATTCCATTCTTCCTTGCGCTATAGGTACCTTTTTTAATATCATGTGCCATTCTCATTAGGATTAATCCTCTTGAGAACTTTTCATTTGTAAATTTTTGAATCCAACGTAATGTATTTCTTCGTCTTGCTTCATAACCACATTTAAATTAAAACAGTAAACACGCATTACAGTGAAATGATCAACTACTGTATGTTGATATCTGTCACTTTTAAAACCACATGTTTAAACCGTTAGGCAATTTATTCCATTTTCCGTGTAATCAGTCCAGTGAATGTCCTAGATTTTACTCTCAGATCAGCGCGGCTGGGATTCGAACCCGCGAGGGTTCAATTCACCTCAGGATCTGTCATTTAAAACTTCATGACGTTACCATTACGCTATTAAGACTTTTTCGTCGGTTTCGTGCCAGTTTGCCAAAATCTTTCCTAAAGGTTTACTTTCTTTATCTCAAGTGACTTTATTTAATCTTTGCTATAACATCCACTATTCTTCGTAAGAAATATTTAATTATGTTGTCAATATTAACAGAAGTAAAGAAGAAGCGGACAGACTCGATCACATTCTTTTAACCGGGAAGACTATAAGCTACGGCGCACTACGGCGCTATTGGTCAGCATCATCATATAACTAACTGTGTTCAATTGTTACGTTGACGAATCGGTAGCATCGACATATCCCAGTAGTAACAGGTAGACTACTGGAAGGTAAAATATCGCAATATTATACATTTACAATATTTCTCAATATCTCCTTCTATTTTGAACATTAATAGTGTATAATACATGTACATGTAAGTTACATTTCGTCTATTGTTTACTCTGTATACTAGGAAGCAACACTACAATAATGTACTATAATGTAAGTCACTGTCGACTACATGTACAGTATATGAGTATAGAATCATTTTGGCAGTGCTTCTAACATGCTACGTTTCAAGTTTAGTTACATAAAGGTTTAACATAGGCCTACTCTGTATTGAACATTAAATGTATACATGTAGATACTAATGGACACATAATAAGTCGTATAGTACGCCAAATACGCCTAAAAATAGCGTTTCAAAATAAAAACATATACTACTTTTAAATAATAGACTTAAATATTCTAGCAATAGTTGGGTAGAAACGTTCAATTTCCTATTTGTTACAAGCTTTCAATCGCTTTTACACTTTTCATTACATTATTAAACCGTAATTAAGCAGTATTACATTGCATTTATGCCGTTTTGACCATTATTTTGTTAATGAGTAAGTCACGCAGTCTAGTTGCCACAGCTGCACAGCTACAGCATGACGAAACGCATTCACACTCATTCCGAAACCTGTTTTACGAATAATGACTGTTGCAGGGGTATTTGAAGCGATTCCTACTGCACTGGTAGGCCAATTACAGTATTCGCGTTTGAAACGGCTAAAATAGTTACAGTGTATAATGTAATCCTTTACATCATTCGAAAGACGCAATTGGAGATTCCCATTTGATCTCGTTCGCTTTGCTTAGGCATTTGTGACTGTAGGCTGACTATATGTTGTTATTATGCTTTTGTTGGATTATTTATTGCATATTATATATTATAAATCGTTACTTCTCTACTAAGCTGTATATTTGTGTTATATTGGAAGACAGAGTATTATCTAGATGTACATGTAGTTGAGTGATCATATATATAGTGTGATATTAAATTTAATACCCAGTAAACCAATCAGTTTATAGACCATAGCTTATTTTATTAATTAAGCTGACTATGTTAAATAATTATTATATAATTATTTAACCGAAACGTATTATATTGGATATAATGCTAGCCGGGTCGATATTCATTTAAGCCTATTGCTTCCTGATTTTCATTTAAATTTATATTTATTTCATCAAATTCTAAACACTTAAACAATTTGCATATGTGTATATATCAACTTTTCTTTTCAAAGCAGTTAATAGGAGGTAGCCTAGTACAAAATGTAGAAATCACCAACCTCGTAAAGCATATTACATGTAGGTCTCAGAGTAAATAAACTCCCCTCGTAACTCCCCATACCATGTACGATTCACCTCGGTCCCATTACTTTGTGAACTACCCAAAGCAGCTGTATTGAATTTCGTTACCAATAGTTGCTTTAGTCAATAATTACGTTCTTGACAAATCCTTATTAGGGTTTTACTTCGGTACATGCTAATGTATAAGCGATGCTTGTTGTTTTCGGTAAGTGCTCTGATTCTAACAAAGCAACTATTTTATGATCTGCTTTCAGATTTCTATAGCTCTCGCTAATCACCTTCCTTTATATCCTTACAAGCAACTTTCTTTCAAAACAGAACTCATAAACGAAGAGGCAAATAGGGAAAGCTGCTTGGGAGGATGTTCATTTCAACATGCGGAGGAGATAAGTGTGTCTCCTTCCCATGCTATGAGATTCCTCCTGGAATATAGATGAAATTCTTGACTTCTTTGATACTCTCTCTGATACGCGCCTGCTAATCGATAATTGAAACGATATCGACCGGATGCAGATCATCGTAACTGAAACATTTAAATAGAACAGAACGTATTAATATTAATCTGTTGTGCTAGAATTGCAGTGTTTCAATGCATTTTAAAATTCGTATATATGACACTTATTTTCAGTAGTCTGTTATTAGACATGTTTATGATCTCGCATTCTTGTCGTACATATAAAAAACTTTAAAACCTAATCGAAATATTAAAACAATCACTTTGGAAGTCAATTGGCAGGTTCAAAACACAATGTACAATAAATGTTGACAATTATAATGTAATTGGATTGCTCTCCTAACAGGACTGAGCACATTATCGCATATGAATTTACCGTATGACATAAGCTTCTTTGTTGCATATAGAGTTGATTTCACGATATTTTCTCAGTGCTTGCATAAATCTCGTCATTTATTGACACAAGAAAGATGTCAGATATGTCAACGATGTGCAGTATAACTATGGTATAGCAATGGCTTATATAGTTATGTAAGAAATGACACCAAGTAGGCTAATGTAACTTTTGCCTGTAGATTTCTTCGTTGTATTATATCATTATTGCTTTTTCTGTTTCAGAAGTGTTAAGCTTACTGTGTAACCGTACGTAGAGTTCTGAGAGTAAGCAAGATGCGAGACAGTGTTGTTCGCTTTCAGTTGTCGTCTTTTTGTCAGCACTTTGTTGTAGATGTGCTAGAAGTCGCTTTATATACATGTAGTCTCGTTCATTCCGGTCATTGTAAGCTGTCTTTCCATTTATTCGTCACTCCTTTATGCTAGTTCTTTCAATTCTAGACATTAATTTTAGTATCGCATTATGCTAATTATTTATACGTTCTAAATTAAATGATAAAAGCTTACACCAAGAGTTGACTTGTACAATTGGGCTAAACAAGATGTTTTCCGGTTAGACGGTGGAGGTAGTAGCAAGCTGAATGTGTACTCTTAACGATATAATAGAATGCAGGGTCTAATCACAACAGACGTCTACCATTTCTGGTAGTATCCTTGCGATATGGAATACGTTTTATAGCTTCATTGCAACACTTTCACCTAACCTACTCTAGAAATGGATCATTTCAATTCAAAAGCATATTAAACACTCTGCGCTCTTGAGGAACTGGCATATAATTTAGTGATACGTAAAGACCGCTTCAGTGTGATGGTGTTTTATGTTTAAGGTAGGGCGATTAATGCGCACCAAAATAAAGGTCAGTCTCCGACTATTTTCGTAAAACGTAAGAGATTGGATATTTTGATCGTAGAACCGATTGCGTATGATTAAGAATAGGCTACCAGGACACCTGTAGTTACATGCAGGCCTACCACGATCTAAAGCTCCAACCAACGGTTGAACCTTCTGAAAGTGGTGTCAGAACAGGATGTAAGCCCGAGTCACAAATTGTCAGACACGGACGTTAAACCCTATTCAGGCCTCGATATAACTCAGTATAGACTAAACTAATTAAAACATAACAAAGTCAGTGTTTAGAAATAAAACAATAAAATAGTATTTAATCCAATAAAATAAGAACACAAATACATGAATTATGGCATAATTAAAACAGAACAAATATCGATATCGATCAGAACTTAATAAAATACTTTAACCACGAAAATAGAAATAAATATATTTAGATCACCTTCAACACATTGCTCTTTATTAAATGCAACCTAGCTAAACTATAACTTAAATGAATCACACTTAAAACAACCACTAGAACTAATTTATGAACTAGACGACTAGATTAGAACTAAACTATGCAGCCTGGTGCTATAGTGAAATTAGAATTAAAACTAGCGCGCTAATCCTAAACTAACTACTAATATAAAACTTTCTATAATACTATAGGCTCCTAGACCTATGAAACTCACTGCCACACGGCTATAACTATCCCAATAGTATCCTGGTACTATAAACTAAAATATCTACGACTAGTATCCTGGTACTATCGTCTATAACTCAATAATTGACTTGGAAAACCACCTCAAAACTAAATCTAACTATTATGCACGACATCAAAACAACCAAGTCCCCTTAACATCGCTCACAACCAACTTCCTCGTCTTCTTCGTCACTACGCGTGACAACAACAACAATACATCAATTCAATATAACATATTGAAAACACAAAGAAACTTATATATATTGAAGCACGAACACTGACAAGGGGTTAAAAGTCAAGGTGGAGAAACCAATTCAATCACCCTCATTTATTCTTAACTCAAGAAATTAGCCTGACATATCTTTGAGTAGGCCTACGGACCTGTAGCTTTCTCATATCAAATCATAGGTAATCCAAATGTTATAATTTATTAATCTTATACAATGATAAGTTTACTGGGCGCGTCTGACTCAACATTTCAATTGCAACTCCAAGCCATAAAACGGTCATTAATTAGCTCTAGACTTATATGTCCTTAGTTTTGTAAACCTTTAAGTGACATCTATTAACTTTTTTTAAATAGTTAGGATTAGAGTTAAGAGAAGAAGGCTTTGTCATTTATGGTTAGGGCGAGATTTGACGGCCCGGAAATTCGTGAGTTTGATACGGGAAAGAGGAATGACCGAGTCTGAGGCTGATGCATTTTTGCAAACGCATGTTTGCAAATGCATGTTTGCAAACGCAAAGTTTATTTTGTACACGATAAAATGTCAACAAAAAAAAAAAAAAAGAGTGTAAAATGAACTTAGAAATGCCTCAGCTGCCAGCTGTGAGCGTAGAAGCCAGCAGCGGGCAGCGATATTTTTTCCCGATCGGTTCGTAACATGTTTCTAAAAATAGCCCCATAGATAAGTACTTCTAGCTATCTAGTTGCTGAAGATAAACAAATGGGCGCGGCCCTTGTATCGCTAAGGAACACAAATGGTAATAAACATCAGTGAATAGTCGTCGCGTTGCCTTTTAATGATTACTTAAACTGAAGATTGTTGACCTCACATTATATTCCCATCAAAATTTACGTACTGTAACTTATAATCTTAATTTTTACTCATGAATTAACTGAATTATGTGTCTATATATTATCGTGGTGTCAGATATAGGCTGCATCCATCTATCGTTCACTTTACTCGAGGCCCATAAGATTCTAACATTTAAAGTTAACTAGCCAAGCCAAATTTTCTATTACGCTTTGCTCGGGTATAATTGATGGTAATATCTTCTATTTTTACCATTTGATGACTATTCTTCTTTCGGCATAATGCATAGGCCTATTGCGGTTTCATATTCCTATTGCCAGCGAAGGTTAACCATGTATGTGTTAATGGTTAATTAATGATTTGATTAATGTTCACTTACATAAATCAAATCTTTTGTTGCAGGGTTAGTTAATTTTGTTGTAGAAATTTCGCTTTTGCCTATTGGCTTAATATTATAATGAGTCACTGATTAGCTGGTATTTTATGATTAGTTTATTGATTAACTTTATACATACAAGAACTGAAGGGCATTGTTACATGTAGTACAATGTTATAACTAAAGTTAATTGTAAACTGGTATTTCATCTTCTCTGAGGAGATAATGGGCACATTATGGAAAGTAATAAATTTGCTGCAGATCATAAACAAGTACTGTTCTCATAGAGGAGGATGTGGCAAATATGCCACAGTCGAATATGCGAGTAGTCGGCTCTTCTAGCTAAAATATCATGCTTTCCTTTAGGTTTAAGTTTTAACACAACACTTTTCATTTATAGTGAAATGATCAAGTATGTACACAAGTAGCACGTAGGTTTTTAAACAATACTACAGTATTGTTTAAAAACCAATTATAATATATTAAAATTTAAAACCAATTATAATCAATTATAATATTAAAATAAAGCAATTTAAATCATATGATGGGTTTCTGTTGAATGACAGGCTAAAGGTGCAAATTTCGCTTAGAGATCTGCCATCACGTTCATTCTTTAACACCACATATGTAAACAAGTAGCACGTACGAGTTAAAATAATACTGTTGAACTATAAAACAAAACAACAAACTCGTGCCTAACACAATAAACAATATCAATCAAATACATCGAGCACTATTGAGACAAAATCAAGACGGCTAGCAAAAAGAAGTTCCAAAAACCGCGCAAATTCCAAAATCCAGAAAATCTGTCCAAAGATAAGGGAATTAAAGAAAAGGAGGTTTAGGCACTGGTCGCAACTCTTGGACACCAGACGGAAAAGAGAGATGGAAAAGATGGGTCTTCAACTGTCTATATAGAACTGTTCACAGGAAAGCAAAGGCCGATGTGATTCAAACGAAGATTTTCTACGATTGGATGGTAGAGAATTCCAGATCTGCGGAGCAGCATGCTGGTAAGAACGATTAGCTAGCTTAGAGCGTGAAGGTAAGCTAGGTCGCACAAGAGTAATCAATTATAGATATCCATCAATGATAGATATTTACATAAGTATATATACATAATAATAAAAAAACAAATAACACACAATATAGTGTATTGATCAACGATATTATTATCAATCACTATTAATACCGCATGTCTAAACCGTTAGGCAATTTATTTCATTTTCCATATAACCAGTCCAGTCAATGCCCGATATTGTACTCTCAGAACATCGAGAGTTCAATAAGCTTCAAGGTCTACAATTAAAAACTTTATGACGCTATCAGCATCACTAACCACTATGTTATTGCGACATTCAAGCAACGAAATTAAATAATTATAATTAGAAAGAAATAACTAGTTACATTTAAACTTTGTGTGTGTACATTTTTTACTGTTGCAATATGCATACATAGAAATTTTCTTTTTCACTCTATGTATTCCAAAATAATCAAAATCCGGTCAATAAAGGTTGTAACAAAACAAGCTGGATGTCCCAACGCCGGAGCGTAAATAGACACTCTAGAATGTCTTAATAGCGTAGTGGTAACGTCATGATGAAGATTTAAACGACAGATCCTGAAGTGAATTGAACCCTTGTTGGTTCAAATCCTAGCAGCGCTGATCTGAGAGTAAAATCTCCTATATTCACTGGACTGGTTACACGGAAAATTGTCTAAATTGCCTAACGGTTTAAACATGTGGTATTAAAAAGTGATAGATGTCAACGCACATAGTTGATCATTTCACTATAATGCGTGTTCACTTTTTACTTTACTCTCTTAGCTGTTCATAATAAGCTCGCTGCTGGCTGCTGGCAGATGAGGACTTTCTTATTCCAAGTTCATTATTCACTCTTTGTTTACATTTTATCGTGTACAAAATATACACTGCGTTTTGCGCACAAAAGGATGATGATGACGGCAATAAACACGTGTTTCAATTACACATTAAAGATTCCTTATGACCCTGGAGATTTCAACTAGATTCTCTCTCTCTCGCTTAGTGCACTGCCTACTTCGCCACTGGTTGGAGCCAGTGGCGAAGGCAGTAAGTTACTCGACCGCGGATCAGTAGGTGCGGGTTCAAATCCTGGGCTCGCCCGTCACTGACATCGCTTTCGAGAGAGGAAACTGACGTTAACCGACGTTAACTGACGTTACTGTTTTACTGGCAGGTCCATGGTAAATAACGGCTCCACTCATCTCTATCATCCGTTTTCCTCTTTATATACAAGTGGATCGATCTTTAAATCATCTATAACATTTATTTTGATGTACCATCAATTTTGGGGGATTCTGCGTATGACGAGTTGGGCCCCCCTATGCCTTCCTCAGCTTGAGTGTATTTAAATTAAGTAGCGGTACGGACATATTGTTATAAAATCAAGAGTTAGCTCACCCAGGAGTTGATGTAGATTTTGTTTACAATCTAATGAATATTGAATTCACAAAACGGCTAATATTGAGTTGAGATTTTTTTTAAAAGTTAGATAATTAGTAGTAAAAGGAATAGACTATGGGCAGATTTGGAAGAAACGAAAGGTCAATTTCAGAAGAGTAAATATGAAGCCTGGAAATGTGAAGACTCAAAATAGACCCTCTATTGAAAAGTAAACTAGAGTTGGAACCAGATAAAAGAGGCCATAGAAACGGAAGCCAAATATAAACAAGTATAATAGTCTTATTATAGGCCTACAGTTTCAAAAAAGTTAAAAACGGTCAAAAGGTCGGCATCACAAGTCAAATGTTGGACAAAATGGATGAAATGAGAAAAATATGAAAAGAGTAATTCAGAATTTTGAAAAATCGAATAAGCAAAACTAAGTGGCTGAGAACTGCAACGGGAAAAGCAAAAGATCAGAGCTGGGATGAATATTGCGACCAGAATATTGATACATAGGCTAGCAGAATATGATATTCTATTTTAAATGATATTTTTAACTCCTTATCCCTAAAAAACGTATTCATAAAGTGGGAAATCGAATTGGAACATGTAGTAGAAAACCTAAACGAAGAGTTCTTACAAGGAAAACTAGGAGAGCATTAAATAAGAAATTGACAGCGTGGCGTTTGTACAAAAATGGTCGCTCAAAGGAAAATAGAGAAAATTTTAACAAAGCTGCCTCTAATTTAAAGAAAACGATATTTCAAGAAGACGTTAACGAGGAAAGTAAATTGATTGAAAGCGGCTGCTCTCGTTTATTCTTTTCTCATATTAGACGTAAAACATCAAGGAGAGAGGTTATCCCACCTCTCATTAAGCAAGACTCTGACAACCTAGCCTATAGTGACAAGGAAAAGCTTTGTTGCTAAACGACTATTTCTGTCCAGTATTCACAAAGGATGATGGCATTATTCCCAACTTTTCTGTACCAAAAGTGTTGGAATGTAACCTTTCTAGAAATAGTGTCATTTTTTCTGATTTCTCGGTGGAACATAAAATTAGTAAATTAAAACATAAATGCTCCCCGGTTTGGATGGTTTAACTGGACCTCCTCTAAAAATATCAGTCACGAAATTGCTAACCATTTTCAATGTTATTTAACATTTCGATGAAAGCTGGTGAAATACCTGAAATGTGGAAACGTTCTATTGTTGTCCCAATTTTTAAGAAAGGTGACAAAAGTAACAAAAAAGAACTATCATCCTATTTCCCTTACCTCAATTATATGCAAACTAATGGAAAGTATTATTAAGGACGATCTATTACTTACAGTACTTAAAGAGAAATGACCTCATATATTCTAGACAATACGGGTTCATGCCTAAAAGGTCAACTAATACACAACTTCTCCGTTATTTTAATAGCCTATCTGCTAGTTTAATTAGCAGCAGTCAAATTAACGCCGTCTATCTTGACTTCTCCAAGGCATTTGATTTCTTAAGCCATAATAAGTTGATCATACACTGTTAGCCTATGGTGTGACCGGAAATTTAATAAAATGGCTTTTGTCTTTTTAACTGGAAGACTTCAGACAGTTAGAATAGGAAGATGCTATTCGGACTGGTCTGCCGTTGACAGCGGAGTTCCCCAAGGCAGTGTTCTGGGGCCAGTCCTATTCCTTATTTATATTAACGATATAAGCTCCTGCTGTCCCTAACTGAACTCCATTTTCCTATGTGCTGATGATGCAAAGTGCTTCACCACAATAAATTCTCTTTCCGATTTTGAAAACTTTCAAAAGTCTCTTGATTCTCTCTGTAGTTGGTCTAACCTTTGGCTGCTTAGCCTTGCAGTAGAAAAGTGCCAGGTGATCTCCTACTCTTTCCAAAAAATATAGCGTATAATTTTAATTACAATCTAAATTCTGTAGCTTTATCTAAATCAAAAGATGTGACTGATCTGAGAGTGAGGTTTACAAGCGACTTATTGTTTTGTTCACATATAAAAGATATTTGCAATAAAGCAAGAAAAAGGGCTTCAATAATTTTGCATTGCTTTACATCCAGAAATCATGTGTTATTATTTAAAGCGCTCACAGTTTTTGTGCGCCCGATTCTCGAGTATTGTTCTAATCTATGGTCTCCATACAGAAAATGTGATATTTTCCTGATAGAATCAATTCAGAAAAGATTCACTAAACGGCTAAGTGGCAAGATAGGATTGCAATATTCGGAGAGACTAAAAGTTTTGGCTTCCGAATTTTCAGAACAACGAAGGTTTAAATCTGACCTGTGTTTGTATCATACAATTATCACTGGATTGGTTGACCTACCTATTGATGAGTTTTTTGTTTTCAAAATCGGGTTAACAAGAAATAATGGTTCAAGTTTAAACATGAATAAATTTTATTTTAATGCTGAAAGATATCATTTCAAAAACTGATGCATTGCTTGTTGGAATTCCCTACCATCTAATGTTGTAAATGCGTCTTCCCTAAACTCATTTAAAAGGTGTCTGGAGGGTATTAATGTAAGCAAATACCTAAAGAGTTAAGGTGATTGCTTTATATCATTCTTTTATCTTCTGTATCTTCTTTTTTATCAAAGAATCCAACTCTTAACTATCGTAAGTATTCTAGTGCTTTAACCGTTTTTATAATATTGTCTGTGTAGATTAAGTGCAGGACCTATGTTGTACGTTTAATCGTCATTGTGTGCAGATATTTATGCGTGTATATTGTCGAAGGTCGTAATAATGATATTACATGTTCCGCTAAATTTATTTTGGTAGATAATTATGGCCTACACTAACGATTTTATTGAACCTAATTAATAATTAATGGACATATTTGTATTTTTTATATTTTATATAAATTTCGAATATGTAAGTGCCACTTGTGGGCCTTTATTTCCGTTCATGCGCTTTTTCTGTCTATTGTGTATGCCAATTTTGATATCATATGCGTATGATAAATAAGTAAATAAAAATGATAGAAGAGGAAGCTCGGATTTATTGTATCAGGAAGTGCGACATGACACAAGAAACAAGAAAGTATATACAATTAACATTAGTGTAAATAACGGATTAGGGGCAGTAAAGACAGAAATAAACGAAGTAACAGAAAGATGGAGAGAATTATATATATATAATTATATAAATAATTATATATATATATATATATATATAAATTATGTATATAGTACACATGTATATACATATATACATATATATACATGTATACATACATATATACATGTATATATATATATATATATATATATATATATATTATGTATATATATATAAATATATACATATATATATATATATGCATACATATATATAGTGTAAATATATCTCTCTTCATTATATGAAGAGAGATATATTTACACATATTATATATATATATATATATATATATATATATATATATATATATATACGTATATGGAAGCACTGCATGACGTGCTGGAAGGCCAACAGCAGAATATTTTTAATTAAGAGTAGAATTCTTGATAACATAACGGCACACTGGGTCAGGAAGCACAGGCGCTTGTTTAAGGCCCATTTCCTCATTCCACTTCATGGTTATTAGTAATCGTTCCTTTTGATGGCGCATCAATTGCAGCCGGCGCGGATTTAAGAATAACCTTCCATCACCCTGGGATTTTTTCCTTCAAAGCTGTCAACACTCGGCCTTCCAACGTGGTCGCCCACAAAGTACTAACCGTACGTAAACTTCGATTATTGACGCGCAACTAAACCAAGTGCGCTAATCCCGCCGTATAGATGATGATCCAAGAGGACCTGAGGTAATGAAAGAATGAAAGAGGAAATGTATAAGACAATAAGAAAATTGAATTTGCGAATGCCAAGAATTAGTGCCCGAGAATTCGGGTAATCATTTATTTTAGATACAACATTTTAAATATACAACTACTTAGTTAATTTCTAGCTTATTATTTCATTAAACCCGACAGTACTTCCAAATTACGTTGGCGGCAATCTTTATACACATACAGACATGTACATTTAGTGGGTATTAAGCAAGTATTTGATGCTTTCAGGCTAGTACTGTAACGTTATTATGTAATGTTACTCACACACAGTTATAGAGAACTGATTTAATTGTGAGCACTATATGTCACATATCCTACATTTAGCAAATTAACAATGAAAAAAATTTATTCTACTCAGATAATTTAAGCCCAATTTAAAGGAACTATTTGTGAAGCTTGCACACATATACACTTGGAAATTATTTATACATTATTCTAGATTGATTTTGAAGCGCAACATCGTATAACCTAAGAATTTTAAAACCATACAATAGAGGATTTTAACATTAAGCAATTATTATATGTTTACTTAGCGCAAGACACTACCTAGCCGGGACACGAGGTCGTGTTCGGCTGACGATTAGGCCGTTCCTACCAGCAG
The DNA here is from genome assembly GCA_905160935.1 of Enchytraeus crypticus. Taxonomy (NCBI): domain Eukaryota; kingdom Metazoa; phylum Annelida; class Clitellata; order Enchytraeida; family Enchytraeidae; genus Enchytraeus; species Enchytraeus crypticus. The sequence goes on along the minus strand of CAJHZI010000197.1, from coordinate 732,965 downwards.
CTGGCTGGGATATTGAGCTGTCGGCTGAGCACGATGTGGTAAATGAGTTCGTAGGATCTGTGCAACTCTAATTAGTGGAGCTGGGATCAATAAATTATGCGGCGATGATTCGTTGATAAAACAATTTCGGTCTATAATTAAGAACCATGTAAAAGAAGATTTATATAAAAGTTTTACTGCTAAAAATAAAGCCATGATTAGACACGTCCCGCGCGGAACGTACAACTGTAGTCCTAAATATTCAGTAGAGAAAACTGGGGTAAAGATGAATAGAGAGAATACAAATCACTTAATCGCTGACAAATCACAACAGTCGTGATGGTTGTAAATCAATTACATGATCAGACACGTTAAACTTTGTACAGCAAAACTTAGGAACTTAGTTCACGGTAAATGAATATAACTATTAATTTGTTTCTCTTTCAATATAAGAATTTCAGAACTATTCCATCTTGCAAAAGTTCATCATGAAGAGCGAAATCTCATGAAATGGCTGGATTAAGTCAAATTGTCCAAGAAAATAATTATAATTAGCAGTAGCATAATAGCAGAGAAAATGGGTTGAGAGCCGGCTACCAACATCTTCATGCTGGTAAGATGTCAGACTGATGATCAGTAGAGTTCAAATTCAGAGATCCTTCCTCACTGTCATGATTTTGAGTAAGGAAAATGAAGTTAACTACGCTTTAGCTTTTTAACCCTTGATTAAAAATAAATCCACACTTAATTAAGAAGGAATAAATATGGAGCTTGGCAAAAATTACTACGTGTTCATAAAAATGAATATCCAAAAACCATTAGTAAAAGACTTAGATACCAAATGTTAGACTCAATGCACGATTGATAGCATTGATTCATAACTTTAAACAATGGAGCTTCCTAAACATGCAATACACAAGAATATCAAAATGACTCTAACTACTATTGCCTACAGAGTAGGTCTGCTGAAACTGTTCCTCAATGTGACTGTCGCTTTTAGTAGTACAAAAAAATTACAACAGATAGTAGTCAACTTCCTTCAAGTAAATAAAATTGTACAAAGGCTGTCATTCAATAACAATACGAAAATAAACAGTTTACTGATAAATGTGTATAGGCGACAGTTTATATTTTGTTAATTCTTAACGTTTCCATTCCTAGAATTGTCGTTAGATGGTTTATAGGCTGATAAATCTCCTTCATTTGTCATCTTATCAGCAGCATCTGCTCCAGGTGACCGAGAGCTCACACTAGCTGCCATCTGAGAGTCTGAAACCATTCCAAACGATCAATCAATCAATTCATTGATCAATCAAATAACTAGTAAAAAATTGTAGATGGAGTACAAAAGAATTAAACAAGAAGAGTTTTGTTAATGGAAAGAAATAGTTACATAATCATAATCAGACACTCCACAAAGAGCGCTCCACAGACCAACAAGTTAACCCTTTCACAAAATGCCTTAAGGCTACCTGATGTAGCCTTTGCATTGGGAAAAAATATGGCTTGTGGTGTGTTATCTGTTAACTTTCTCAGTCCTTGCTTAGTCGCATCTTACGACAGCTGCAATTAAGCAAGGAAGTACAAAAACCAATGTATGGCCACCAGAGGACTATATAAGACCAGTAGTTTTTCGTATTCATGAAAAAGAAAATGCTGTAATATATGCGGACTCCACAACAGTAAGCTTATGCGTCAAAAATATTATTAAAATAAATAATGCCTTCATCAAAGGCAGAAATGATGTTTAACAAATTACAGATTGGGCATACAAAATTAAGCAGTAGAGGAGAAGCTACAGGGGTAGTGCGACTCATATGTAAAAGCAGCTTAGAGCATGGAAATTAGCTCCTTATATGCTTATTTGCTTCACCTCACCATGAAATATTTTCCCCCAGGATTAAATGGTAATTAATCCACCTAACTGAGGAAGGCAACGGGAAACCACCTCAGAAGCCATATTTTTCCTAAGCTATAGGCTACATATGGTATAGATAAGGCATAGACTTTGTGAAGGGATTAACGTGTTGATCTAAGGAGTGCTCTTTTGGAGCGAGAAAGCAGACATTGAGTATGAATATGTACCTTGAACCTGCCACTTGGCAGTGCACTGGAGAAGATATGCTTCTTAGACTTTAAGAGAGTGAAAATGTTGGTAATTTGGAGAGAAATTGGAGTGGACTGGAGAGACAACAGATTAATTATGAATCATTAAATGAATCAAAAGAAAAGTATAAAGTTCAACAGCTGTCGACAGAGGAAACAGGATAGCGAGTAAGACAAGGCCGTTGCATGTCACCGCCACTGTTTAAATTCACTCAGAAACAATGATGATGGAAGTAGTAAAAACACAGAAGAAATAAGAATTGGAGGTAAACTAATGACAGATGTAAGATTGGCCAATGATCAAGATACTATTACAGAAGCGGGTCTATAGAAAATTGTAGACGGACTGTACAGTGCTGCATTAAAGTGTCTCTCTGCCTACTGGCAGGTCCATGGTAAATAATGCATCCATTCTTCTCTGTCTTCCGTTTACTCTTCATGTCCAAAACAAACAAGTGGATCTAACATTCTAATTAATCACAAAAACTACCTTAATAATAATAAAAGATAAGAAAACAACATATTGCACTAATTACTGCAAGAAGTTACATTAATTTAATTACTGCATTACATACCATCAAGCTCTGATGAATCGTTACAATGCTCACTGTACGATGACCTAAAAGACAAAGAAGAACAAAGTTCAGATCACACTAACAGGTAACAATACATGAAGCAACATCAAAAAGTATACCTGATATATAAGGAGCATGATTGGCAGATTGATTTAGTATATCAACCATCTCAGTGGGATGTTCTTTTAGCAAACAAATAATCGCATATATCAGAGAACATTACAGAAATCTACAAATTAGGAAAGAATACTCAGTAAACTTTTTCATAAATTATGAGAAAGTACACAAAGAAGTTTGATACCGGTTCATTGAGCAAGAGAATAGCTAGTCAAACTAATATAACAAACATTTTGCATTTCTGTCTGTTAATTCTAAAGTTTTAAATTCGGTTGCATAAAACATTTCCTTTACTAAATTGGACAGCGAAGTTTTCCTTCATTAAATCTGCTTCAATTCACAATGAATCTCTTAGATGTCTTGCTGATCATTTTTTACCTTTTCCCACCATAGACATAATCAATCTACCTTGACCATTTTTTGATCACCAGACTGGCTTTCGTTTAGGACCTTACTTCTCCTCAGCACATTTCTTTCGCAGATTGGTCTGGGTGAATTGATCTGTAGTGATGTGTGCTGTTGGGGACGTCCCTGACATCATCCCTGGATGAGGAAACGGATGTTAAACCTTTATTTATTTATTTATTATTATCAGAGAAGAATTAAACTATAATTTTTAAAAGGGAATAAAATAGAATGAAGGGCTTGGACGTGGCAAACTACAGCTATTATAATGTTAGACAATTAATGCTAGTGATTTTATAAAATAATTGTAACAGAGTCACAACAAATGTATGTATAATCAAAACAAGTTATATGCTAAATTAGTAATATAAAGCACCATATGTACCAAAAAAGTCACCAAAAGAAGCCAAAATACAGAAAAGTATCGACCTGTTTTGAGCTTGAGCATCCATCTTAGAGAGCTTGACAGGAGTCGAGTCGTCACCTGCATTGACATCACGAGCTCTGAAGCATAAACAATGCAACTAAAACAATCCAACTTTAGTAACGAGCCATGATATATAAATCGTTATCATGTCCAAAATAAATCAATCCCAGAAAGCAATCACACAAATCCTTACGCTAGACAATACACTAACTATAGTAACTCTATATATGTATAATGTATCTATAAAATGAGACATGCTTGTTTAACTAAATTTTATATATAGTTCATAATATTCTACATGCTCAGCTTGAATAATAATAATAAATAATAATTATACATCCATGTCTATGTTATCATCACATCATGATATCAGTTTGTCTAGATTATATTTGAACTAGAAAGCACCAAGAAATATTGCTTAATTTTCTCACAGGTTGATGAATTCACACTGTTGTATGTTAACTTAAAACATAGACCAACTCTGTTCAGAAAGGTTGACTAAATTCTCAATCATAAATACTAGTACAAGAGATATCTCACAGTGGATTGACTTTAGAAAAGTGGTTGACACCAATCCTAACAGCTGTTAATTTGCTGAGAGTTAATGTGATGAACTATATCAACCAAGAGCGACATTACTGCTTTGAAGTCTAAAAAACTGCAGTTAATAACATCTAAGCCTAATTAAATCGCTACAAAACGTGAGGTCCAGAATACTGCATTCAACAACGTCTAACAGGATAATTATAATGATCTGACATGACGTCTAGAATACTGCATTCCACAGTTTCTGTCTGAATTTTTTTCGAACTTGAGGTCTACAATATGGCATTCCATAGGCTCTAGATGAATTACTTCCTGACTTGAGGCCTGGAATATTACATTCCACAGCATCTAGATAAATTACTACCTACCTTGAGGACTAAAATATTGTATTCCACAGGATCTAGATAAATCACTACCTGACTTGAGGTCTAGAATACTGCAGTCCAGAGTCTTTCACAACCTGCCTTGCTAGAGGGAACAAGTCTTCACGTCGAGTTAACAGGGTAGGTCTATGCTTGCACAACTGAGCAGCGGCTTCATTTACCAATACCTGTGAATATACAACACATATTGCACATACTATATTATCAAATGAAAAATTAATCAATTAAAACAACAAGTAAATAACGTATATATATATATATATATATATATATATATATATATATATATATATAAATACTTTATATACTTGAGTGTTGTATAGGTATATATTGATTGATCATTATATTAATATATATATATATATATATATATATATATATATATATATATATACTTATATATAAATATATATATACATATATTATATATTATATATATATATATATATATATATATATATATATATATATATATATATATATATATAATATGTCATTTCATATATATAAATAGTCCTGATTCTTTTGATGCTTACATCTACCCTTGATCCAGTTAACTCCTGGTTTTGCGCTAATCAGCTTGTTGTCAATCCTTCAAAAACGTCCTCATCGGCACCCCACAGCAGCGTAATAAAATAACTAGCTCAACCATAATATTTTAAGATATCCCCTTAATACCCACAGACTCTGCACGTAACCTTGGTGTAATTTTTGATTAAAATCTAAACTTTAAAACTCCTGCTTCAGCAGTTTGTGTTTTTTCTTTTTTCCATATCCGTCAATTACGTCAAATTCGTAAGTCCCTTGATATTAATTCCGCCTCTGTTAGCTAATGTGCTTGTCCATTCTAAACTTGAGTACTATAACTTCCTGCTGAATTATCTAATTTGTTCTCTAACACATACAAAATTCTCTTTCTCGAAACAT
>CAJHZI010000197.1:640000-722500 GCA_905160935.1 Enchytraeus crypticus | reverse complement strand
GCAACAACAGGTTAAAGTCTTAGTCATGCCTCATTACTGATGTTCATCCTACATTAAAATTGATGTTAAACACTGCCTCTGTGATTGTGATTGGCTGGAGCCAGTGGCGAAGCCGGTAAGACACTCGACCGCGGATCAGTATGTGCGGGGTTCAAATCCTGGGCTCGCCGGTCACTGACATCGCTTTCGAGTGAGGAAACTGACGTTAACCTTAGCTTTACCAGCTTTTTGCTGTTCAGTAATTGAGATGTTCTGTCGTTGTTCTACATTGTCATTGTGCTGCTCTCTCATCTGCCATTAAGTTGCCATATTTTAATCACATTTACTTGGCACAAACATACGTTATCTTATTAAGAATAAGAAAACATTTAAAATATAATTAATTTCAGATTAGATTAATGTCAGGGTTCGTACTTCCAGTTATGGAAGCGCACTTGTGGAATCAATATGTTTTATTGAATTGTTGTATTGTTGTTGCTGTCGCGCGTAGCTGTGAAAAGATGAGGCGGTTTGTTGTGAGCAATGATACAAGGACTTGGGACTTTGGTGTGATGTTGATTAGTTAGATTTAGTTTTGAGGTGATTTTCCAAGTCATTTGTTGAGTTATAGACGGTAGTACCAGGATACTATTCATAGATATTTTAGTTTATAGTACAAGGATACTATTGGGGTAGTTATATCGGAGTGCCAGTGAATTTTACAAGTCCAGGGGTCTATAGCAAGTTTATGTATAGTAGTAGCTAGTTTAGGATTACCACGCTAGTTTTAGTTCTTATTTCACTATAGCACTAGGATGCATCGTTTAGTTCTAACCTAGTCGTCTAGACTATAAATTAGTTATAAGAGTAGTTTTAAGGGTGGTTCTTTAAAGTTATAGTTTAGCTATGTTGTATTGAGTAGAAGGTTTTATTGTGTTGAATTTGATTGGAAGGCAGGAGTTATAATATTGTGTTATGTTTGATTCTGAGTTTACCATACCATCATTCATGTATTAATGTTCTTATTTTATTGTATTAAATATTACTTTATTATTTAACTTCTAAACATTGATTTTGTCGGGTTTATAGTTAGTATAGACTGAAGATATCGAGGCCGGAATAGGGTTTAACGTCCGTGTCTGACAAGTGATGACTCAGACGAAGATCCTGTCCTGACATTCTGGTGCCCAGACCAGTGTTTGAACTAAGGAGAATGAGTTATTTATAGAATTAGCTTATTCAGAATTAGCAGTAGTAGAATCATTAATTGATTTTTGATTTTCATCATTTGAAAGCAGAATATTAAATCGTGCTTTGTTCTGATAGTTAACTGGTGCCCTTGGACCGGTGTGCATAAATGAGTTAAGATGAATTAGGAATTAGTATTAGAATATTATTATTAAATTTGGTTGTAAAGTAAATTTTTACTTGAATATAAGAACAAGGATGTTCCATCTTGAATTTTAGTTACTATTTGTACTGACTAGGAGTGAGTATTTATGAAAGCTCAATTATATTAGGGACAGTTTAATGTACGATAGATATTAAATTCTAGGTAAATGACAATTTTGAGACTCCGAATAGAAGAAGATTCTAATAAATTAAAATACAATACACAAATATGAGAGATGAATTGTAACCAATACAACTATTTGATTTAATTAATTTTGCAAATACTGCTATGTTTGTGTGTTGTGTGTCTGGGATTGATTGCTGTATAGTGCGACATTTTGAAATTCGACAGCGAAGTAAATCTACAACAGCTACGCATAAGTATAATTCCACTCTATTTACCAAGCTCGTACGTTCGTGCCAAGAAAATGGCAGATAAACCTGCTGATAGGCCACGAAGAACGGTATCGGCGGCAGCCAAGAAAGGAGAAAGCAGTCCGAATCCAGAAACTGAAGAAGGTCACGAGGAACAGAATCCTCAAGCCTCACTACAGACTTCTGAGGTGATGTCGTTATTAACACATTTAATGTTAGCAAGAGAAGAAGACAGAAAGGAAAAATTAGAACGGGAGGAGCGAGAAAGAAAAGAAAAAGCTGAAAGAGAAGAAAGAGAAAGAAAAGAAAAAATAGAAAGGGAGGAACGTGATAAGGATCGAGAAGAGAGAGCTAGAACAGAACGTTTAGAACTTCAGAAACAATTAGCATTGATGGAAGAAAGACGCATAGAAATAGAAAGCAAAGAAAGAACAGAGAAACTAGAAAAAGAAGATAATGAACGAAAAGGAAGAGAAAAAATTGAACTGAGTCAAATAGCATTACACGAAAGTTTGATTGAAGTTAGACAAGCTGAGAATCGTAGACAGATGATAGCTCAGCAGCAGGAAGCGAAACGAGGAAACAGACTTAAACAAGCAGCAGACATTACTAGAGGGGTTCTCTTTCCTATGCCAGAAAAACCAGCTGATATTCCTCCTTATTTCACGCAGATGGATCAAATATTCAATGCCTGTGAAGTTGATGATCTTAGAATCAATTTACTGACTCCGTTTCTAAATGAAAAAGCGAAAACAGCTACATTAATCATGACTGCTGAACAATCGAATAATTACGAACTGTGGAAAAGTGTAATTTTAAGAGAATTCCATTTAACTGCCACCTCATATAAGAAGCAGTTTAATGAAATGTCCAGAGTAACAGGTGAGAGCTGTAGTCAATTTCTAAGTAAATTAACAGCTACCTACAAATACTATATTGCAGCACGAAAAGTAACTAATTATAATGAATTACTCGAACTAGTGCTAAGTGATCGTTTAAGAGACAGTTTGCATCCAAATTCGAAGCATCATGTAGAAGATAAGGAACAAGCGACATGGTTAGATCCAGTAGCAATGGCCGAAATGGTTGATCAGTTTGAAGCTTCAAGGGGGTATAACCACAGAAGCGAAAGCAGCTTGCATAAAGACAGAGCATTTTCAAATGTGAAATCAGTTTCAATTTCACGACCTTTCCAAGGAGAGAGAATTTAGATAAGAATACCTACAGGAGCAGAGCTTATTATACTCCAATGGAAGGCAAATGGAAAGATAGAATTATATGCTACAATTGCCAACAAAGAGGACATGTGTCGTCAGAATGTAGAAGTAAACCGAAACAGTACTTAGATCAGAAACAGAATAACTATTCAGCAGAGAAAAGAAGAAATCAAGAAACCAGAAGAAATTGGTGTTTCAGATGCAACAGTGGTCAGCATCAAACCAGAGATTGTCCAACAAGACCCAATACTCTACCAGAAGCCTGTTGGTTTTGTGGAATAGTTGGCCACAAAATGTTACAATGCCCGAAAAATAACCAAAACGAAACTAAACCAAAAAGTATACGTCGAGTAGCAGTATCAACATATCATGAAGACAAATCAGAGGTGAAAGATGAAGAAATATTAAATAATCAACAAATTCCAATGAAGGGATTTGCCAGTTTTGATGGAATAAAGGTACCATTTATCTGTGACTCAGGAGCTGATATATCAGTAATCAAATCTAGCATGCTACAAATGATCTAATAACTAAGCAATCGTCATTAGGAAGTATTTATCTCAAGTGTGCCTGGGGTATCAAGGCTAAAGCTGAAGTAATAAAGATACCAGTACAGTTAATATTAGACAGCCAAGAGAAGAAGAATAAGAACCATTCAACAGCACTATTGTGTTGTGCTGTAACAGATCGACTAGAATCAAATGAAGCCCTACTAACAATCAAGGATGTTAAATCTCTGCTTCAATCAAATACTTATCACAGTTCAGCGACACAGATAACAGATTGTCTTGAAGAACAGGTAGTAAGAAGAGTGATGAATAACAATCAAGAAACTAAAGAAGAATCAATTAGTAAAGCTAATGTAGAAAAGTCTAACGAAGACTCTACATTCAACCTTCAGACTTTCAGCATACTCAAGGACTTAGATGATAATGTGAAAGAGAGATTTCGAGTACTACAGAAAGAAGACAATACATTATCAGTGATATGGGAAAAAAGTAACAAAAAGGAATCACAATTTTTTGTTCACCTTGAAAATCATCTCCTATATAGAAGAACGAAGTTAGCAGGAACTGAAATCTCACAACTAATATTACCAACTGAATACAGACAGCAGGTAATCTATAATGCTCACGACACATTATGGTCGGTCCATGTCGGAAATAGGAAAACACGTAAAAGAATTGAGCTGTATTTTTGGTGGCCGGGAATTAGCAGGCAAGTAGAATTCTACGTGAGATCATGTAAAGAATGTCAGAGTACAACACGGAAGACAAAACTCGACAGAGTACCGATTAGACCGGTGGAACGCGGAAAACAGGCATTTGACATTATTAACATAGACCTCATAGGGCCATTACCAGTAAAGAGTTCCCGAGGACATCAATATGTACTCTGTGCTATATGTAGTCTAACAAGGTATCCTATGGCAGTTGCATTAAAATCACTATCTGCAAAAGAACTGTGTGATGCACTATTGACATTATTTACAACATATGGCATCCCGCGGGTGATTATAAGTGATAACGCAACAAACATGGTATCAGGATTGACCAAAGAATTGTACAGAAGATTTGGGATTGAATTAAGAACTTCGACTCCATATCATCCTGAAGGGAATGCAATGATTGAGAGATTCAACCAAACACTGAAAAAAATGCTGCATCATATCATAACTTCTCCAAATGCAAAGAGTTGGGACAAGACATTACCATTTCTATTATGGTCATACCGCGAGTTACCTAATACTACAACTGCAGTGTCACCTCACATGATGGTCTTTGGTCATGCAGCAAATGGTCCTCTATCAGTCCTACATTGGTCTAACAATCAACCGTCAGAAAAATCACAACCACTGAGGGTGCATAAATACCTAGAAAATCTCAAAATGGATCTAGAGACGTATCAATTGTTAGCAGCAGAAAATGCAAAGGAAGCTGAAGAAAATTATAGGAAACAATACAATACCAGAGCAAAAGCGAAATCATTTTCTATAGGTGAGTTAGTATTGATTTTGATGCCAGATAACTCACACAAGCTACTTGCTAAATGGGTAGGACCAGGAACTATAACAGAAGTTCTAGCAGACAACAGTTACAGAGTGGCATTAGACAATGGAGCTGTGAAGGAACTACACTCCAATAACTTAAGAAAATACACGCCCAGAGTTAACACGTTAGGAGTAGTATTTGAAGAAGATACGGACTTCGGAAAAATTGAACTGTACCCAGATAGTAAAGAGGTACAAGCGGAGGAGTTTGAAATAAAGCTTCAAGAAATGGATTTCATCCACCTGAGCAAAATCAAGCAAGAAGACTTACAAAATCTTCTAAGGAAGCATAAAGAAGTATTTAGTGCAAAACCAGGACACTGTCATGTGGTGCAACATGAAATAAATCTAAAATCAGATTTTGTGCCAAAACCAAGGAAGCAGTATAGAATACCTGATAAACTGAAAGAAGAAGTCGAACAACAAATAGATAATTTGTTAAAGGATGGAAAGATTAGACATTCCACAAGCGAATACGCTCCTCCGATAATTGCAGTAAATAAGCCAGATGGAACTGTACGTCTGTGCACAGATTTAAGAATGGTAAATGAAGGAACTATTAATTGTGCCTATCCTGCAGTGATATCCGAAGATATTTTGATTAAAGCTAGTAAAGCGAAGTACATAACAACTCTTGACTGCACATCTGGCTATTGGCAGATTCCAATGAGAGAATCGGACATACATAAGACAGCATTCCACTCATCACGTGGATTGTTAGAATGGGTTTATATGCCATTTGGTCTAAAGACAGCATCAGCAACGTTTCAAAGAGCTATGGATATAATCTTACGCCCGCATGCTGAATTTTCAGCTTCATATATAGATGATGTGATAATTTTTTCTGCTGAATGGTCTGAACACCTGACACATCTTCAAAGAGTTTTAACAGCAATCAAGGATTCAGGCATGATGTTAAAGTTTAACAAGTGCAAGTTTGCTAAACCTAGAGTGAAGTTCATAGGACACATGGTGGGGTCTGGAGAAAGAACAGTCTTAGAATCAAAAGTACGAGCTATTATCTCTATTCCTGAACCAATGAACAAGAAATCTCTAAGATCGTTTCTCGGAATGTGCAATTTCTATCGCTCATACATTCCCAAATTTGCCGAAATAGCTAAACCTCTGACTGATTTAACGAAGAAAACAAGAGCAGATAAAATATTGTTCAATACAACTGAGAGAGAAGCTTTTCAGCTTTTGAAAAAGGAATTATCTAATGTTACTACATTATATTCACCGAAAACTTATCGTCCATTTATTGTTAGAACTGATGCTTCGGATTTTGCGATTGGCTCAATCTTATCGCAACTCGATGACGATGGTAAAGAATTTCCCATATCATTTGCCTCTGCGAAACTCAACAATACTCAGAGGAATTGGGCTACAATAGAGAAAGAGGCCTACGCCATACTCTTTGCTATGGAGAAATTCGACTACTTGATCTTAGGAAGAAAAATACTTCTATATACGGATCACCACCCGCTGAAATACATAATTAATTCAGCTCCAATGTCTGCAAAGCTAACGAGATGGGCGCTTAGCCTATCACGATATGATATAGAAGTTTTTCATACTCCAGGTACTAGTAATGTATCCGCTGATTGTTTATCTCGTTGTATTGAATAAAGTATCAGTATTATATTATGGAAATCTAATAATAATTTAATTAAATGATTCAAATGTGTGATGTATATAGGAAGGACTTGTTCTCGTGTTTGATAAGAATATAAAAATCTGAGTGACTGTAATATATAACAATAAGCAGTAATTTGTTTTGTATCTAAAAACATTTGAATCTCAATATAATGTATCTAAATTTAATCATTGCTTATATGATATGTCTATATTATAGTTACAGAAATGATTAAAACACTTTGTGTAATGAATTATTTATTGATTGTAATTACATTATATTGCGCATTCTAGATGTTCTTGTATTGGCAATGTGACTATCAAACATTCCATAAGATTTTGAATTAATGATTATGTATTGCTTCATGAACTGAGAAAGTAGTTAGATTGTCGAAGTAGATTATTTCCAGTTATTGTAGAGAATGATTGATTTTGCATAACCTGTTGGTATTATATTGTACTAGCTAAGTATTGGTCTCTGCAGACTACAGTGCAGCAATATATGGTTTTATTAGTAAGCAAAATGAAGAGTTTAAACGAAATATGTGATTTTGCCTATCTTAGTCAGATTGTTTTGTTGAGTGTTTATAAGTAATGCTAATTTCTTGGAATGAAGGTGTTGACACAGTGGTCAATGATTGATTTTGCTTTGCCTCAAGTTATGTATTTAATTTTGTATATTTATTAGAAGTACTGTAAGAGGTAATGGGTACTGCAAAATGCGATGTTATTGTATACCAAAGACAGTTAGATAACCTTTTGAATTTTGTAAAGTTTGTACATCAGATGATTGGTATTCTAGTTTTTGTACGGTTTGTTATACTAACTGTAAGAGTGAACTGTTTTGCAGATTTATGATTACGTTATATGTTACACTGAAGGTTTAAAAAGTTAATTGTACCGTAGAAGTATTTGAAATGATCTGGTTCATATGTATACGGTGTTTTGCATAACTTTATGATGGGTCTATGCTAAAAGTTGAACTGTTTTGAGCAATGAATCCCATGTTATTGTCAGATATGTTTTGAGCTTTATTTTTGCCTCAAAAGCTAGGGGAGGTGGTAAGGGTTCGAAGTGGAATATTTAGAAAAATTTAAGTTGTTCAAAGGTTGTTCTTTTAGTTGTTTTACGCTATGTGTACGAAGCACCGAACCCTTTGTTATCGCTTTCTTCGTCAAAAATATTTGCAGTTTTATTTTTGTCTAAAAAGCTAGGGGAGGTGTCAGGGTTCGTACTTCCAGTTATGGAAGCGCACTTGTGGAATCAATATGTTTTATTGAATTGTTGTATTGTTGTTGCTGTCGCGCGTAGCTGTGAAAAAGATGAGGCAGTTTGTTGTGAGCGATGATACAAGGACTTGGGACTTTGGTGTGATGTTGATTAGTTAGATTTAGTTTTGAGGTGATTTTCCAAGTCATTTGTTGAGTTATTGACGGTAGTACCAGGATACTATTCATAGATATTTTAGTTTATAGTACCAGGATACTATTGGGATAGTTATATCGGAGTGCCAGTGAATTTTATAAGTCCAGGGGTCTATAGCAAGTTTATGTATAGTAGTAGCTAGTTTAGGATTACCACGCTAGTTTTAGTTCTTATTTCACTATAGCACTAGGATGCATCGTTTAGTTCTAACCTAGTCGTCTAGACTATAAATTAGTTATAAGAGTAGTTTTAAGGGTGATTCTTTAAAGTTATAGTTTAGCTATGTTGTATTGAGTAGAAGGTTTTATTGTGTTGAATTTGATTGGAAGGCAGGAGTTATAATATTGTGTTATGTTTGATTCTGAGTTTACCATACCATCATTCATGTATCAATGCTCTTATTTTATTATTGTATTAAATTTTACTTTATTATTTAACTTCTAAACATTGATTTTGTCGGGTTTATAGTTAGTAGAGACTGAAGATATCGAGGCCGGAATAGGGTTTAACGTCCGTGTCTGACAAGTGATGACTCAGACGAAGATCCTGTCCTGACAATTAATAGGCATAAACCATTAGAAAATTAACTTCTGATGAGTGAGCTTCTTAGGAAACTTCTTTCTAATGCTTCGTGGCTGAAGCAGCCAACAGTACAAAAATATTCCCCAAAGATTTCAAAGTACTTTCGTTCTGAATTGTATGGTAAACATTCTGGAGTGTTCTTAGATATTTGGCGATTCAGATTACCGAAGTGCTTCTCCAGCATGTTGAAATCCTCTTAACCTCATCTTCCTTTTCCATGGGCACCTGATAAAACATATACACTACGTTTATGAAACAAACATTTAGAAACATATAGCATTTAATAAATTAAAATGATCAATATTGCCAATTCCATGCACATATATACAGTTGCAATCCAAGCGAATGATTGCCTTGTCTTGTGTATGTAATTTTTGTACTCTTTAACTACCATCATCATCATCTTCTTCCCTTAAATCCCAGTTTAACCAGGGTCGGGATACGAATAGACTTTATATCCATTCATTTAAGTTTTGTGGCAATTACTGGAGCCTAGGCGCTCACCAACCGAATGCCCTTTCTGACGTTGGTATGGATCTTAGTGCGGTAGTCGTCTTCTACAACACGTGCAGTCACCGGTTGGTCAAATTCTTCAAACGACCCGGACACAACACGGGGAGTACTCTTTAACTACCAAAGAATATAAAGTGTATGCATGTACACTATAGAGTAGGTATACAATGTAGGCACAAAACACTAGTAAAAAGTAGTGGTATTATAGTAAGGCTGTTACTGCAAGAGATAGCCAAAGAGCTACAGTATTTAACTCTTCTTCTTATAATGCAGTGCCTAACGGCAGGTCCATCATCCATGGCATATAACTCTTCCAGCTAATTCTATCCTCAGCCTCCCTTTTCATCACTATATATATATTAATTTGGCGTCAGATCATCTAAAATCATGTCTTTGTTTTCCACTAACTTTTTTCATTTGCATTCTTCATGCATCCTTTAACAACCATCCCATATAATTTGTCCTATCCAGCTTTACTTTCCATCTCTCATCACATTTATTAACTATCTATCTGTGCTGACTCTTTTAGGAACTTCTTCATTTGTAATTTTGTCAGTCCAACTATTTTTTTCATCCTTCTCCATAACCACATTTCCAAAGCCTCTAGTTTCCTGATATCTTCTTTCTTTAATGTTCACGTTTCACCTCATAGAAGTGTCAACCAAACCAATGTTTTCACAATCTCTATTTTTGTGTCTTTTCCAAAGCCTTTTGTAAGTAGTTCCCTTCTCTTTCTGAAAACCACTTTCGCCCGAGCAATTCTACATTTATCTCCATTTCACATTTCCCATCATCCGTTATGATGTGGCCCAAATACTTGAAGCTTCTTACCTGTTCAAATAGCGTAAATATTATTCAATGTAATAATAATAACGTAATAATTCAATGTAATAATTAAACTGCTATACAATTAATATACACGTCCTTTTAATATATAAATAAGCTGTAAAGCCGACAGTACCAACAGTTTCATCTCCTGAAAGTGATATCAGTGACGGACCAGTCCAGGATTGGAGCCCCGCACATACTGATATGCAGCCGGATACCACACCGATATTGATTGAAGACAGTATTGATACATAGGCCTATAGACACTGTACAATTCTGTTAGTGATCAGCCTATATTTAAGAGTGAAAATACTTAGAGATAGAATAGAGTTCACGAATAAAGTGCCATAGAGTGAATGACCTTAAGATCGTGGGCCTTTTACGATAATGCACTTGAATGTAGGATACAAAATTGTGCTGACACCAGAGATATGCTATAACATAGTTATACTGTATAGTATTTATGAGTGTATTATTACACTAAATAATATTTAAACATTTGCATATTAAAATCAAACTCATCGGCATATCGCTAAAAAGTTAGCTACCTGAGGGCCTGTGTTATTTGGAGATTGCTGATCGATGAAACCGGGCGAGTCCTCAACGACTTTCAGGCACGAGATAATTCTCGTAACGGAGTCATCTTTGTTTCCGAATCTGAAACATAATTTCATAGAAATTAATAAAATAAGGAAGAACCAGCACTAGTACCTAGTGCTACAGCCTTCAACCACTGAAAGTGCAGACTATCATGAATTGAAATATTATTTTAATTTAATCCTTAATAATAATAAGTTCCCAGTGTTGTGTCCTGGTTGCTTGACGTTGCCTGAAGAATAGACCAACCGTGCCAATATAACATAAAAACAAGATCCACACCAACGTCAGAAAGGGCTTTCGGCTGGTGAGCGCCTAGGCTGCAGAAATTGTTACAAAATTTAAATGAATGGAAAATGTAGGGGATTGACTGATGATATGGTGTGCGACAGAGAGGATTGGAGAAGGTCTATGCATATACCGACCCTAGTTAAATTGGGACTAAGGGAAGATGATGATGATGATGATTAATAATAATAAGTAATCAGTAATAGTAATATTAGTAATATTACAAATATTACTATTAGTATTAGTAGTATTAGTTTAGTAATATTACTTAATGCTGGTTACTTTATAGTAGTCAGTATTCAGTAATGATAATAATGATAATCATAATTATCAATAATAAATCATCAATCACTAACCAATTATTAGCATCATCACTTAATCTTCAATTAATTACAAATCATCAATCATAATCATAAATCATCCATTGATAAATTCCATCATTCAATAATCATTAATCATCAATCCTCAGTTAAGCACTAATGATCAATTAATTATTAATCATCCATTGATCATTTAAATTCTATATACATTAATCATCAATTAATCAGTAAAAATCATTTATAATGATTTGAAATTTTGATTTGAAGTATCTGAAGAATTTGATTTGAAATTTTGATTTGAAGTATCTGAAGAATTTGATTTGAAATTTTGATTTGAAGTATCTGAAGAATTTGATTTGAAATTTTGATTTGAAGTATCGATCATCAACCAATTATTAGCATCATCAATAGTGCACGACAGCTGGGTGTTCAACTAGATAGGGTGCTTTCTTCCTCTTTGATGGCATAGTGCTTGAATTTGTTTTCTTCATATATGCTGCTTTATTATTTAACATCTGATTGCGATGTAAGATTTTTACTCATTAATTGATGTTGTTATTGAAATTAAACATATATTAAAATTCTTCTTCTTCAATTAATCACAAACATATATTATTCTTCTTCTTCAATTAATACTAATTAGTCATTAATCTATAAATCGTCAATATATAATTATCAAATAATAAATCATTATAAAATGAAAGCACCATAAAACATTAAACCTTTATTTATTTCTTAACGCTTAATAGTTTTTACTAACCAATGACATTGTAGCAAGATGCTTCCTCATTTTTGTTGTACCTTGTAGTTGTGACCTCTTGTGGCTAGCAGACTTAGCCAATAGTCTTATGGCTATCAGCCAATAGTTGACAGTTAAAAGAGGCATAGTTCATAGATGGTAGAGAGATACCGAAAGCAACAGTTCACCGATATCGTAGAGATCAGCTGATCGTAGACATTCATAACGAGATGATGACGCAGAATTCTATGGATGAAGTGAATTGAATTAGAGATACGAATGAAGCAGTTCATCGATATGCACACTGATTAGATAGCCACAACGAGGTGCTCCCATTCTTTCGGTGAGAGTAGAGACCATTAATTCTTCTGAATCGTACCGAAACTTTATCCCGTAACTAATCCGTTGAAACAGGTAAAATTATACTGCGTAAAGGATAATCAGCTAACTGAAATACTGGTTACATGTGACCTGGTAGATTAATTTTAAGTTTTTAAAAAACTTGAATGTATCCGTATATATCCAAAACGTATGTATTCAAAGTAACCATATAGTTTCTCTAAAATAACATTTGATTAATTATATAATAACATTATAACCAATAGTACCTAATACCATTAGAAACGGCGAATAATTTTTCAATTATAGACAAGACATAGCGATCATCAGTCATATGAAAACACACAATGAAAACATCCATACAAAAGTATAGATAAATTGAAAAAGAAATAAATTATAATTCCTTGTTTTGAATGGACATCTCAGTAGTGCAGTGGCTAGAAAGTGTCAAGTAACGTTGTAAAATGTTTTAATTGCAGATCCTGAGATGTATCGAACTTTCGTGGATTCGATTCACGGCCACACTGATCTGAGAGTAAAATCTCGGACATTCACAGAAATGATTACACGAAAAATGGACTAAATTTCATAACGGTTAAATAAAGTTAAATATTAAAAGTGATAGATATTAACGCAGTTGATCGTTTCTATATTGTGTCATAATTACAAAGCCACAACTGGTAGAACCTAAGACTGATCTAGATAATAGTGGAATAATTACAAAGCCACAACTGCAATATCCTAAGACAGAAAAAGTAAGCATTAGAGTTTATTAAAATTTCTTAATGTTTATTTATTTTTAAAATTTTGATTGAATACTTAAAGGATCATATCAAAATTTTGCAATTGCAAAATTCACTGTAATATCAATCTAAATTATCAGTTTCAACTTCCATTAATTACATACATTTATTACAGAGATTTATTGTGGAAATTACACATTAGAATTTATATAAATAAATAATATCCTCCATCACCGCCTTCATCGGCTAACTTATAATATAAAGAATCCTAGGGTATGCAGAATAGTAACTAAATAATTTAATTATACTGGTTCAGGAAGACGCGAGGTAAAACTAGTCCAGTCGTAATTTCATACCTCAACCAACAGGTACGGGGGCACACGTGGGCAGGGACGAATCCAGGAATTTTTTTAAGAGGGGGCCCCAAATTTTTTTCGAAAGTACATATTTTTTGCTTACCCCACAGCTTCTTCAAGACATGAAAAACCAGAAAAATGCTGTGGGAGGGGGGCTAAAAATTTTGTACTACTCCGCTTAGCTCATAAAGTCCCCCTCATACCCGTACTAAAATCAGGGGTAAACCTAAAATCCTACATTTGTTTTGGGGAAAAACTGGTTAATTTTTTCACCTTCGAAGAAATTCAACGGATCTGGAAGAATTGCAAAAATTGACTTAATTTTGGCAGGGGGGGGGCTTAAGCCCCTACCAGCCAAGGATGTTTGCACCACTACTCCGGGACAGAGTTCACGTGTTTTACTCACACCCTTTTTTCCTCTTACACAGTGGTTAATGTGAAAATTGAGAGCTAGTGAAACTGTCACCATTTTTCGAGCCCCCATCCCTTATACAGGGCTCCTAGTATACCAAATATAGAGGCCCCTATTTGAAAAAAATGAGCTATAGTGGAACTGAGTTCCCTCTCGTACTCCCCCCGCCCTAACAACTACCCTTACAAACATATTTACACATAGAAATTGCCATAGAAACAATTAAAATATAGTTTAACATTTCTTATCAGCGAGCTTGGGGTGGGGGGCGTGGGCCCCCCCGTCGTCCCCCCCCTGCATCCGCCACTGACGGGGGTATATTAGGCCCTAAATTGGAGGCTTAAATTTTGTTACATTATCTACTATGAATCTGATCTTCTGGATTTTGGAATTTTCACTATTTTGACAGAAATGGCTCGGCGTCATCATGGATGACACTAGTATTATAAATGTTGTTAAGATATTCCAATTGAAATTAGAAAAAATATCAAATTCAAGCCCGTACAAATGGTCTACCATCTCATGGCCACACTATACTTAATTCTCAATTCACTCCAGCTTATTATATAAGAAATATATAAGAAATTATATAGGAAATTAAGTTATACTTTAATAAAAGCATCTTAAAATAAAATACTTAGTCGGAAATAATTCCAAATTTCACCTAAAATTACATTTCAGAATATTGTTTACAACGCACACTGAGCGATAATACCTCGAACTTGTAACAAGCGCACGGCTTGACTCGATAGCAAGAGTTGAGTTGTCTCGAGCAATAATAAAATTTCGTCGTTACTAGATGAGGGCACCACCTCACTGTGGCTCATTTGACGCTCAAATCTCCCGCCCCATGTCGGTGCAGCCAGCTGGGTGCGGGTTAGTGCATGATCACCAATCGACTTGCCCTCTCGGGTGAGTGTGATTTAGTATGAGATAAACGGAAAGCATTTATCAGCACCAAGGCTGGTGCTGATACCGACGATTGTGCGGGTAATTGTAGCTGCTCAGAACTATATATATATATAATATATATACATATATATATTATATATATATATATATATATAATATTGTACATTCAAAGTAGCTACATTTATGCAGGCTCTAACACTCCACTCTATTCACTTCTAAAATATGAGGGGAAAACTATTCAATAGGTTTGCAAACAGTGGATGATCCACGAATTTGTTCACTGGGGAAAGGGGCAAAAAATTTGTGGTCAGTGTCCACATTTTTTACTTTAAACTATATGTTCTTCAAAGGGGGCCCTAGTTTCTCATTTCTCTACATTTTTCCATTTTTCCTTCAGAAATAAAGTGGTGACCTCTTAGGCGTGCAGTCCATTTAAACACTGGATTGGTGCCTGCTTGCGAGTACCATATTTTCAGATGATTTAAATACAGCATGTACAGGCTGTATTTTCTCCCACAGTGTGCAAAATATGTAACAATAAAATTCTAGTCTAGCCACACAAATCAAATTCTAACAGACCTGATGCATATAAAGAACTTTCTCAGCACTTTTCTTGGAATCAAATCTTCCATATATGGCACTGTACTTTCTTATGAGTTCCATCCTATTTGGATAATCTTCTGACAAATTCATCACTTCCTACATATCAACAGAACAGCAAATACAAAAATTTGCATACAAAATGAAGCCAATTCCAAGTAATAATAATAATAATAATAATAATAATAATAGTAAGGTTTAACGTCTGTTTTCTCATCCAGGGATTATGTCAGGGACGTCCCCAACAGCACACATCACTACAGATTAATTCACCCAGACCAATCTGCAAAAGAAATGAGGTGAGGAGAAGTAAGGTCCTAAACGAAAGCCAGTCTGGTGATCAAAAAATGATCAGGGTAGATTGATTATGTCTATGGTGGGAAAAGGTATGTCTTAAGCTTGCTAGAGAATGTTCAAAGAGAAAAACAAGAGTGAAGATTAGCAGGTAAAGAGTTCCAAATTGTGGGTGCTGCATAAGAAAAAGAACATCTGCCCAATGATGCGAGAATATTTGGAACAGAGAGAATATTGGCATCGGTGGAATGAAGTGAACGTGAGGGACGATAGGGAAGAAGAATTTCAGATAAGTAAGAAGGCTTGCCAAATCGCAGAGTTTTGAAAGTTAATATCTAGAGCTATTTTATACTTTATGCGTTGATTAACAGGGAGCCAGTGAAGACTGCGAAGTAGAGAAAGAGAGCGAAATTGAAGTCAAGAGGACTTGCAAACAACATGTGCAAGAGAATTTTGGACGTGTTGCAAACGATTGAGAGAAGAAGTAGGCAATCCATGTAATAATTAATTACAGTAGTCGAGCTTTGAATGAAATATAGTATTAGCAAGGATAGTGACTGAATTTCTAGTAAGGGATGGACGTATTTGCCTAATCTGACGAATCTGAAAGAAGCTGCGACAAACAAAAGAGATATGGGATTTAAAATCATGTCTACGGAAACAGAAATTAGAAAACAATTCTGTTTCAATGAATGTCACTAATTTTTTTTAAGCTCCTTGCTTATCAAAGCTTCGAAGCTCATTGTGTAACTGTCGCAGCCTCAACATTTTATATATATATATATATATATATATATATATATATATTGGATGATCATTCAGTTACAGCTTTTGAATACACAATTTTGTCTTCCTATATCAACTACTAACTGGATGAAAGAATTGATAGAACCTATACTGATACACAGTGTAAACTATTCTTAATTCACTTCAAATCAATATTAGGTGCATCACACTCTCTCTCTTTCTCTCTAACTCTCTCTTTCTCTAATATTCGACAAGTGTCAGGTCGAAGGAAATTAATCCTCATAGTCTGTTGTCACATTATATAAAAAGCACTCCATCGATTAACAAGTTAATCCCTTCACAAAAATGCTATTTCTTTCTTATCCACAATTTAAACTTGTCTATTGCTTAAAAATATAGGGCTTTTGAGGTATGTCTCTACCTTTTTCAGTTCATGCTTAGTCATCTCTTATAAAACAAGCAATTTACGCTTGGTCTGTTCCTTAATGAAAAGACGGGAGAGCAGATAGCATAAAAGTTCACAAAGTCATTGGAAACGTCCCGGATATAGTATTTTAAATAGTAGGACATAGACATAAACCCTTTTATTACTATTTGACGATAAAACTTGTCATTCAAAAATGTTGCATTTAAAATATATATTAACATATGATTTACATGTATGAGACGGTAATAATGAAGTAGTATGTCTTTGATGAAAACTTCTAGAATAAAAAATCGTCTTCGTATATACAAAGAAAAATTAAAAAGTTTTCTGAGACCTCATATTTCATTATTAATGCAGAATTGAAATACTACTACGTAGAAAATATAATACATACAGTTAAGGTGTCACCTAGGTATAGCACATACTTAGCAGTACATGTGTGTATATACTTAAAATACTTAAGTAGAAGCTGAGGAAATTTAGCACATACATCTATTTCTTTATCGACAGGTTTCTTCATATTCAGAGGCCGAGGAGCATACAGAGGAAGTGTTTTAGACATTTCTGTAGCGCTCACTGCAAGAGCATTGATCTGCGCTTCCGACAATTGTATAGTACTTTCGGTTTGTGCCACTGGGCTGGGACAAGACTGCTGCCACTCCTATCACAGACACAGCCACAGCAATTACGATACACCACAAAACTACATGTTAAGTACTGATAAATTCTAAATAAACACATAAGAAATGTCTCCAAATACCAAACCATCAAATACTGACTAAAATTC
The DNA here is from genome assembly GCA_905160935.1 of Enchytraeus crypticus. Classification (NCBI taxonomy): domain Eukaryota; kingdom Metazoa; phylum Annelida; class Clitellata; order Enchytraeida; family Enchytraeidae; genus Enchytraeus; species Enchytraeus crypticus. Next base: position 704,943 of record CAJHZI010000197.1, on the reverse strand, counting down.
TAAAGCTAGACACATTGCAAGAGATTACTAGAAATGAAACTGCTTCTGCTCATATTTTTGATGATTCTGCCAACATGTAATACATCTGCTATCTCTTGTTTTAGAATGGACAGCAAAATTTCTATATATTTCTACCATACTACAACCCTAAAGTGTTCTGAACACTCAGCAAATTAAAAAAGCTAAAGCTAAGTGAAATTTTTTTCTTAGCACAAGGAACAACACAAGAAACACTATTAGAAGCAGTTATGTGTGGGTTCAAACTTGTACCCTTCTACACATCGAGATATCAATTTGGCTATCCAACCCATAAAATCATCAATCATTCTTCTCTCACAGAACGAACAAATTTGACTTGACTTGGCAAAATTTTAACTCTTAAAAATTATTAAATTATACACACATAAAAGAATTTCTGTAATTGCAGAAGTGCTTTTATCTCATCCGCTCATCAATGTTTCTAAGATATGACATGGCTGGAGCCAGTGGTGAAGTCGGTAAGACACTCGACCGCAGATCAGTATGTGTGGGTTCAAATCCTGAGCTCGCCCGTCACTGACATCGCTTTGAGTGATGAAACTGACGTTAACCTTAGCTTTACTAGCTTTTTTAGCTTTACCATTAGACACTACTTAGTTCACTTTCATAGAAGACTACTTTTACATGGCATTCAGCTTCTCATTCATGATTATATGTAGTATTAATACAGAAAACCGCAACGATAAGTACTAAAGTAAAAAATATGATAAAGCAATATCATCAATTGATATATCCATAAAAGTAAGATTACGACTAAGATACTACTAATTGTTAAAGAGAAATTACTAACAGTAAAGAGTTGATCGGGGTCCATAGGATCATTATAAGGTGAGGATCTTCTATGACCACGCTCATTAACTTGATCAAAAGAGTCATCCCAACCACTCTTCCTTAAATGAGCGTCAATGTCACCACGGGAGTCAGCCAAATACTGATGAGACAGCCTAATTGATGCCTGAGGCACTGATGCCATGATGCTGCCCTTAGGCACTGCTGACGCTGTGCGTAGATAGTCATTCGAATGGAACAATCCTAACAGTCACAAAAACATCAATGTACTGTCAATTAGTTTAACATCAATTTTTAGCCACGTTGATTACTTGATTAGCAGAAGGCCACAAATTGAATCTCACCAAAATTGCGTCTAACAGTATTCCATATGATATGAGATAACATCAATCTTAAAACATAAAATAAGCTTTAGCATTTTTAATTATAGAAGTGTTTGAGAGAGAGGAGATATGTGTTTCAGTTCAGCATCAACACCAAATCACTGACAAATAGGAATAAACATTTAAAATAAATAAAATAAAAAATTCCCAGAGACACAGGGTATCAACCAGTCTGTAAACACTAGAACAACGGCCGTCAGGGATGATGATACACATCTTATCTAGCTGACCACCGTCTACAACTATATTAATGTCATGATGGCCTATAATGCAAAATCAACTGAAATACACACTTATCTCAGAATTAATGAACCAAACAAAGTTGTTTAAAGTTGATGGTTGTAGTAAAGTAAAACTGTGTGTGAATTTTGTTATTAACATTGAAACAAGAGGCCACATTGTAGTAATAAAATCGTCGAAATGAGCTAAACCACTTTTAGCTTGAGTAATATCTTACAATGCATTAGAATCATTTGGAAAATATGATAACTAGAAACAAAAGCAAGTGGAATAATAAGTCCAATATCTCTGTAAGTCTAATAATATATTACATCAAATTCGTATATCCCTTGATATAAATTCTGCCACTGTAATAGCTAATGCGCATGTCCATTCTAAACTCGATTACTGTAACGCCCTGCTGAACGATCTCCCGAAAACCGCTCCAACACATACAAAATTCTCTTCCTCAAGTCGTCTGTAATGTAAAATTAATCAAATCTCACACTTCTTCCCTTCTTAATAAACTACACTGGTTTCCAGACTCTGAACGAACAAAATTCAAAATAGCTTCCTTGGCTTTCAAATTTAAATTATGATAAACCATCCTATCTATCGGACCTTTTATCAATCTATCAACCCTCTAATAGTCAAATCTGTCAAATCTTTTAAAAGCCAACTGCAAGATTTTGATTTTAATAAGTTTTTAATTTTTAAATCCATTACCAAAATTGACTAAAGTATATATTTCTAGATTTCTTGGTATGCACTGTAGTACTAGCTCATTTTAAATATATTACTGATTAGTGATACATTAAAAACAACCGTACATAGTAACTTAAGCTTTTGTATATGCTAGTGGTTTTAGATTTTTTCGTAAATAGGTTTCAATGTATTAAGATATGCTTTCCTGCTAATGTGCAAGGGTATTTTGAAGCAAGTAATCATATCCTTAGATTGAATGTCTTGATTGCTATAAACTTTTAATGCTTTATATGATTTATTTTTGCTATGTGTCCAGGGCACATGTTAGTGCTTTCGTGGCCTTTGGGTCCTTTTTCGCTTTATCTTCATGTATTTCTGGTGTACAATTTTACCGAAGTGAAATAAACGTGACTCAATTCAATTCAATACATACTTTCCTGGGCAAGCTAAAAACCCATCTCTTTCTGCCATTGGTCTAAATTTTGACCGCTTGCCTTGGATTTTGGACTTGCGCTGTTTCGATCTCACTTTCTCTTAAGGTCTCTGAATACTCAGTCGTCATTGTGTGGTGCCTTGACGCCTGCTTGCATAGATTCTGCAAGAGACGACCCTGACATTGCCTTATGGCAACGACCCGGAAGTGAAATTCTTATTTATTTTTGTAATTTTATTTTTTATATCGAAGATATTATCAGGAATATCTTGGAATTATGTGCCAGTACAGATTCACACAAAAACCATTTTCACAAGCCTGCATTGAAGAGAATTTACTGTGCTTTACCTTTACCTTAAAAAATACTTTTACGTTTTACTTTCTGACATTTGACAGTACTTTTACTTTTACTTCTCGATCTTGAAATATGAAATACTTTTACTTTTCAATTTAGAAAAAGGTACTTCTACTTTTACTTTGTTGTTCTCTAACAAAATTACGTTAGTCTAAAAGTACTTTTTCATGGTAACATTGTAATCGGATCAAAGAGAGGCATCGATTGAAGATATGTTTAAAAGTTTAAACTACTTCTAATCCGTAAAAGTGACGATAGTTGAAGACCGTGCTTTTATCCAACTAAGGCACTAGTCTGAAATATAATTACACTGCTAGTCTGCTACACGTCAGAAAATCAAAGCGACACATTCAATCGATTATTAATAACAATAGACCTATGCCATTTTTTCAACTTTCAATGATTCATGAACGTCATTCTTGGAAGCCTGTGCGTTATTCAACTAGATCAAAGGCACCGTGTTGAAAGCAATATAATTGCAATTATCACGTATACCATTTGAAAGCAGTTATTAGTTTAGTTCAGTACTCCATAGTCCATAGAATCAATAATATTTTATTCCTGGTTTTATGCTAGTGGTTTGTGTTAAACCCTCCAAAACTGAATACCTTTTAATTGGCACTCCTTTGCATAGAAGTAAACATACTAATAACTCTGTTAATTTTCAGAATCTTGCTCGATCGACCTTCTCGATCTGCCAAAAACCTTTGAGTCATATTTGATGAAAACCTTGACTTTAAATCCCATATCTCTTCCGTTTGTCATGCTTCTTTCTTTCAGATTCATCAGATTAGGCAAGTAAGTCCATCCCTTACTAGAAATTCAGTCACTATCCATGCTAATTCTATAGTTCATTCAAAGCTCGACTACTATAATTCATTATTACATGGATTGCCTACTTCTTCTCTCAATCGTTTGCAGCAAGTCCAAAATTCTCTTGCACGTGTTGTTTGAAAGTACTCTCGACTTCAATTTCGCTCTCTTTCTCTAATTCGCAATCTTCACTGGCTCCCTGTTAATCAATGCATAAAATATAAAATAGCTCTATTAACTTTCGAAACGCTGTGATTTGGCAAGCCTTCTTACTTATCTGAAATTCTTCTTCCCTATCGACCCTTACGTGCACTTCATTCCACCGATGTCAATCATTTCTCTGTTCCAAATATTCTCACATCATTGGGCAGACGTTCATTTTCTTATGCAGCACCCACAATCTATAACTCTTTACCTGCTACTCTTCACTCCTGTTTTTCTCTTTCTACTTTTTCTAGGAAGCTTAAGACTTACTTTTTCCCACCATAGACATAAGCAATCTACCCTGACCATTTTGATCACCGGACTTTCGTTTCGTTAGGACCTTACTTCTCCTCAGCTCATTTCATTGCAGTTTGATTTGGATGAATTGATGTGTGATGTTGGGGACGTCCCTGACAGCATCCCTGGATGAGCAAAAGGACATTATACCTTTATTATTATTATTATTATTATTGTCCGACTATAGCTATAACCAGCAGAATCTGTTCAGCAGTGTATCTAATGTATAATTGTATATGCTTAAATATATAATTTATCATTTTAATACTATATGAACCCTAAGTAACATTGTGATATCACATAAACTACTAAAGTGTAGAATTTAAGGTCTCTGTTTAACACGTCTAATGTAAATGAAACAAAGTCGATTTAACCATGAGTTAAATCGCAGGGATCGTACTTTGGAAGACAGATAGTCCCTGGAAGTGAGAAGATATCTAGCTTAATCACCTATGACCTAGTTCTTATTTACTCAATGTTGTTTACTTTAAGCTACTCGGTTGGCCTATGCGAGAGGTAACTCTAATTGATAAATTACTAACCCTATCCCTATTGTATTGGAATAATAACTCAACTGTTGATAACAGCTGTTTACTTGTTGAGTGACTGATTGATTCTCTCGACTAGTGTCGATAGCGATCTCGGTAGAGCACTCGGTTTCAGATCAGCATCCGTGGAGTTCGAATCCCATGCTCAGCCGTTACTGATAATAGATCCTACGTGAAGAAACTGTCGCTAACACTAGTTGTATCTTTATACGGTTTCTAAAATATGCAGGATGCTTTATTTAACAATTGAGCAATCCGTACATATGAATCATTTAGAACAACTAAGGCTAAACAAACCACACTGTTTAAATATATAATACTAAGCATAGACACGGTTAAAATGCTACTATAATTAAACAGTAAACCGAAACCAACGAAACTGGCTTAGTAATGACTTACTTCCCGTTAGTTAAAGAAGTATTAGCTAAGCTTTACAATACCCGGTCGTAGTGGATTCCCACCTCGGACTATAGCTGGGCCAACTGGACGGAGTCTGGACTAACTAATTTCTGACTTTTATGATAAACGATTACATCATAAACCGGCCTAGTGATTGACAGGTTCAGCCTTGAGAATACCAGTTTTGTTGTTTTGTTACATCAGTTCTTGTAGAGAGTTATTAGTAGTAATCTGTCTTAGTCGTGACTGCCAGATGTATAGATTGCCTGTCTTATATATCAATTCCCACTTCCTATGCCAGGAAACTTATAAATGACAATGGCCTTGAGACAAACCTACATTTGTCCATCAAAGTCATTTGTTAGACCATACACTACATAAATTGTACTTGGATTTCTTTTATACAGACTAATTCAGTAGTGCCAGCTCTTTATAGTATATACTGTAGTATTGAGTGAAGAGTGTACAGTAATAAAGTATTAATAAATTGCAACAGGGTCTGGTCTATATATATTTTGCTTTGTTTTAATAATATTGTTAATATATTATTGGATTTGGATTAGGATTTGGGCATATGTCAAACAACATCTAAAGAAACTTACCAGCTGCTATTTTCAACATTGTTTTATTAAATTATTAGATTGCTTTGTGCCAACTTGGCGCAAGGTAATCCAATAATTTGTAAAAATATTAATATTTACAAAGAAAAATTAATATTTAACCGATATGCTTTATTACAATATATGCACAACTCTACAGTATACTTTATATAGTTTACTGCAATATTGATTCAAGATTTACTTACACATATGTGATTTCTTTTATTCTTGATGTCAATATAGACCTATGCGTTGTTATATTTTAAAAATAAATGTAGGCATACTTCATAATTTGAATCAATACTTTTATTTTTTGATACTGGAAATTAAATATTACTTTTACTTTTTAATTTCCTAAAAATATTAACTTTTACTTTTTGGTTCTGAAAAAAATACTCTACTTTTTAGTTTCATAAATTAATGTACTTTTCCAGCACTGAAGAGAAAAGTAGAGAAATATAAGACAAGGTACTTCATTGTTATTCTAACCAGGATTAGTAATCCATTCGTGCAGAGCTTTCTGAAGGCGACGCACATGAAGAGGTTTGGCGGCCATGCCAACGAGAGCCATGATCTCTAGAAACTCTTCCTCCCCTGCCTCACACAACTGTCTCACGTCATCTCCACCTGCAATCAAATACATATAACTACGTGTATTCACACCAGTGTGCGCTTTGTACCTTTTGCAGTGGATGGTAGGGATATTTTACCACTGGGGAGTTAATAAGTGTGGGGGTTAGGACCTTCAGAGGGTGGTGGGTTCTTATCCAAGAAAACTACAGCATTAAAACAAAGTAGAAACACTGCAGAAGATAATGGATAGGCTGAATGATACGGCATTGAGATATGGTAAGAAGATTAATATCAAAAAGATAACAGTTATGAGAGTGTCCTATAATAAAGGTGGAAGTTAATAATACAATAAATGGTACGAAATTGGAACAGGTAAGAAGCTTCAAATATTTGGGTCATACTATAACCGAGGACGGGAAATGTGAGACTGAAATATGCAGTAGAATTGTACAAGCAAAAGCGGCCTATAGTAATAGGAAAGAACTTCTAAAAAAAAGTCTAAAGAAAGACACAAAGACAAAGATAGTGAAAACCTTGGGTCGGACCCCGCTATTGTATAGATGTGAAACATAGACCCTAAGGAAGGAAGATATTAGGAAACTAGAGGCATTGGAAATATGGATGTGGAGAAGATTGGAAAGGATTAGCTAATTTCAAAAAAGTTACAAATGAGGAAGTTCTGGAGAGAGTTGGTACAGATAGACAGTTGATAAATGTATTAAGAAATAGGAAGAAGAGTTGGATAGGACACATTCTAAGAGGGGAAAATCTATTAAAAGAGGTCATAGAAGGCAGAATGGAAGGAAACAGAGGCAGAGGCAGGCCAAGATTAGGTATATTAGATGATTTAAAGATCCACTCATATGTGGACATGAAGAGGAAAGTGGAAGACGGAGAAGAGTGGAGGCGTTATATACCCTGGACCTGCCAGTAGGCAGTGCACTAATGCTGGCATTTACTAAACTCACCTTGATCTGCGAATCATTTACGCCTCTGATGGGGCGTAAACTACGAATCAAAATTTTTGCTATTCACAAGTAATTTTGCATGGTTATTAAATTCAAGGCTACCCGCCAAAAATTATAGCGCTCAGCCAATGATAGCGCTGTCCTTCAGGCGGATCGACCAATCAACTTACTTTGTAAACAAAACGCCTTTATCTGTAGATAAAGTTACACCGCGGTGTAAACCACAGAACCCAAAGGCCTTACTTTAAACCACGATTTAACGCTTACAGAATACCAAATTGTGACAAATCCATAGTTTAGGCCTCTGTTGAAGTTTAAACCGCGGATTATCTCACTAGTAACTACTGCCATACGAGAGAGAGAGAAAGAACAAAAATATTTAAATTTTAACTTATAACATATTTTAGGCAAATACTCAGTGCATAATTGCAAATATAATTTACTTCAACACTTTGAGCCATTTGAGAGATCCTGACTCTCCTTTAACTTATGCAATCAATTGACTCTGCAATACAAATTCCCACTCCCTATATGTGTTTCATGAAACAAGCCACAGCTGCCTTTACTTTAGGCGCATTTTTCGCTCAACCTTGAACACAAAATCGTAACACCAGAATGGGACTTTTCTGCGAATTTCGAGTTGTCATATAGGCTTATACTACACATTTATTGTCTTAAGCTTCATAAACTGTGGCCAAACATGGAATTTTACATGTGACTATGCCACCTTAAGTTCAATAATGAAATGGCCTCCCAAACTATTAATAAAAAAATTCCTCTCAATGCTATAAATACACACACAGTTCTAAATATATTAAGAGTGTAATTATTTGCGACTTTTACAACTGAAACCACAGGACCCCGTAAATTTTAGAAACCGAACTGTACCGAGTTATAGTATCTGCAATTCACATTTTAATAAAATATCAGTTTTATACCACAAATACTAGAGAAAAAGCAACTGCCACCAATAAACAATATTGAAGACAAATCTTTTGTTACTGACACCAAGTTGTACATTTTAAATTTTTACCCAAGCAATTTGAAAATTTGATTATGAAAGCTCTCCAATGGGGGGATGCTTGTTCTTCTTCTGCAAAATAATGCCAAACCAAACAAACAAACTGAGCTCTATATACTTAATTATTTCGAACAAACCAAAACAGAACATGAACTCTTGCCATTATCAATCAGAAACCCAACCGAACTATCAGATTCCCATTTGCTAGCCAAATCGAACTGAAAGTTTTTTCTAAGTAGTCGAACTGAACTTGAATCCTGAAAATTTTAACAATTTTCATCTCTACCTTCAAGCCTTATTTAATCTTTGGCATTACAGACATGATGACAGTTACGGCTTCACAATGCAACCAAGAGGCAATAAAGATGAAACAAGATTTATAGGTAAGAAGATAACCTTGCGAGATGAAGAGATCGAAGTACTGGCAGAGGTTAGCACGTTGGAGCACCTTGTAGAGCAAGCGCTCACCTTCTGTTGTTAGAGTGGGCATTTTTTCACACTTCGTCCTCTCAAGAATGATGCAGCATGTAAATTAGAAACTGAAACATTTAACACAAATAATATTAGCATTTATATGCATAAAAAGTTAAGTATATATAAGAGTTTATAGTTAAGCATATACAATCTAAATGCAATGTAAGCAAAAATATATATTTCTCATATGATTTAACTTCAAGAGAGGCACAATTTTCACTCCAGTTTCAGTACTAGTGTCAACAGCAATTCTAGCTCCAGAAAATCTAGGATTCAGGCAAAATTGCACCACTGATGGCCGTATTTACTAGTGAGATAATCTGCAATTTAAACCTCAACAGTGGCGTAAACAATGGATTAGTCACAATTGTTGTTCTGTAAGCTTTAAATCACAGTCAGGCGTAGCTGAGCCTCATTTTTCGGAGGTTTACACCGCGGTGTAACTTTATCCACAGATTAAGACATTCTGTTTACGAAGTAAGCTGATTGGCCGATTAGTCTGAAGGAGAGTGCTGTTATTGGTAAAGTACTACAATTTTTGGCACATGGACTTGAAGTTTATAATCACGCAACATTGTTAGTGAATCTCAGTATTTCTGATTAGCAGTTTATCTCTGGTGTAAGTTATCTTGGATCTTGGCAAGTTTAGTAACTACCAGTTTAGTAACTACCAGTAATTACCAGTAAACTGGGCTTAAGATTTTGTTAAAGATTAGTTGCTACATTCTGTTCAATTTTCATGTTATACAACCAAAAATGTTATTTTTTAATTAATATAATTATCTTACCGATACTGCCACTAGCTCCAGTCAATGGCGATGTCGGTAAGATATCTGACCACGGATCAGTATGTGTTATTAAAGTTCAGGGCTCGCTCGTCACTGATATCTCTTTCAAGCGATATAACTGAAGGTAACATGGGCATCATGGCATTATGCTATTGCTATTTGACACAGACTATTTTGCAAACTCGAGTAAGAAATTTTGAGACATCTGAAGCATCTAACCACTACGCTACTGAGACATTAAGATAACAAGAGATAAGAGTTATTAACAATGTAATATTTTGGTATATGTTTCACAATTCAACAGCCTGGGTTATTTTATAATCGCCCTGGTCCATCATGCTATTAGGCATCATCTTGCTATTTGACACAGATTATAAGCTCGAGTGTTTATCTCAATTGTTAGTAGGCACTAATTTATTTTAAAAAGAAAGAAAAATAACTTTAACAAAAAAACTAATTAAAAATGGAGCCTACATGATCTTTATTTGAGAAAAATTATTTGATCACAGAAAAAGCAAATATGTCTCTTTCAAAATAAGAAAAACAATTTCGACGCAATACGGGGGGAGGGGTTGTGGACAAAAATAGAATAAACAAGGCGTTAGATATATAAGTTTGAGAAGCATAGTTATAATCACTGAAATTATAGAATTATGGTCTGAAAAATTTGCACCCAAAACTCGAAGTCCGACACCTGTTATAGAAATTGTCAAGAAAATTTTACAAGAAAATGGTTTAGACTGCACTAATACAATACAAAAACTTTACCTGATATATCGGTAACGAAATTTATATTACATCCAATAAACTTAGACTCTTATTCTATATAACTGTAGCTTTAAGAAATAGCGAACGTGCAGTAACTTTAAAACATTATATTTCGTATAAAGTCCATTTAACACAATATTTACCGAAAATCACACCACAAGCGTCAACATACAATCTTGCACTATTTTTGTACATAATCATAAACGAGGAGAGATGTGAGAAATGCTAGTTATACGTTATACAGGATGAGTAAAAAAAAGTGATAACACCTGCAAAATGTTTGACTATCTCAGGCTATTGTTAATATTTTCAAATCAAACTTTACCAAATACTAAGGGACTAATTTCTGATGGGATGGCCAATTTTCATCATTTTTGGTACATAGATTGGCCGATTATGACAGTTTCAGCAGAGCAACTCCCATTTTTGAACGTACTGTAAATAAAACTTTATTTTATTTTATTTTAATTTTAGCTCTGAAAAGGGTCGTTGTGGTGGTTCAGAAAGAACCAGTTTTATCTGCTAGCATTACTGCCTATTCGATATGCTTTCCTCCAGTTGCTTTTCTGGACTGCAGCAGCTTTCGGAACGCTAGGACAGCCTTGTTGATTTCAGTTTGGGGCAGTCTAGCTCTCCCAAATTGATGGTAGGTAGCACTTCCTGCAGTTCTGCCTTGTTCTTAGGCTTCGACTGGTGTTTCTGATAGAGATGCAGCATGGTTCCCAGACATCGTAATCCAGAGGATTTTGATCGGGAGAGTTTGGAGGCCATTAACTCTTCATGATGAAATGCGGATTTCTCTCGCTGATCCATTCATGTGCAGGGCGAGATGCATGAGTCGGAGCATCATCCTACCGAAAGATTAAACCATTTGGTAGAAGAGCATAGCAATCATCAAACAGCTCGGAAAGTAAAGTATGGACGTAATACTGCTCGAGGGTTCACCTTTTCCTTCTCGCCAATGTAGTGCACTTTGCCCTTACCGTTGTAGCCAACGCCATTTTTACATGTAGGTAAGAAATGGGGGGTTGCTCTGCTGAAACTTGTATATCTGGTCAATCCATAGATTAAAATGGATGAAAATTGGCCACCCCATCACAAATTAGTCCCTTATTAATTGATAAAAGTTTGCTTTGAAAATATTAACAATAGCCTGGGATATTCAAACTTTTTGCAGGTGCTATCACCTTTTTTACTCACCCTGTATAATACTGTACTAACAAACACATAATTCTACAATAATTATCCATGACTATACAATAATAAATATAATTGTACGCAATACGGCATGCTCTACACATTAATTGCTTCAAAAGTTTATAATTTTAATGACAAATGGTCCGAAGGCGGAGATGGAGGTTAAAAAGTTATTTTAGAATTTTGAAGCTGTTAAAGTGTAAACTGTATTGTGCGATATTATACTCATTATTGTATAATTCTGTATAGTTATGTTAAGTCATAGTGTAATCATGTGTATGTATTGTATAATTTTATGTAATTAGCATTTCTCATATATCTCCTCCTTTATGATCATGTACGTCACTACAGCAGCTCTCATAGAAGTATTAGAGTTAGCCAGAAGATTCAGGAACAAGAGCACCCATATGGTCCCATGGTAACAAATAAACTTTTTTGTTTACATACAATTTTGATGTAAATCTGCAAATACCTCGTTAAACTTAAATTAGTGATATTCATATAAATTTTCACTATTATGCATAGTTGGTCATTTGAAGCATACGCATCCTAATGATCATCGGTAAGTATAATATACGAGGCTTATTATTCTTCTAAACTTTTAAACTACATAACTACTGCCGGGTATTCTTTTAAACTACAGTTTATGAGATTGATTACACCTTAGAATTTTAACATGTAACCTCCACTAAATTGATAGACGTACAATAAATATTATATATCTCTGACAGTATCCCTCGTAATACTGAATCCGACGTTAAACTTAGCTTTACAGCTTCATATATATATATATATATATATATATATATATATATATATATATATATATATATATACAATTAGAGTGCTACAGTCATCAATGACAACATCGAACACTATTGAGACAAAATCAAGCCGGCGAGCAAAAAAAGAAGTCCAAAAACGGTTGCAATTCCAAAATTCAGAAATTCAGTCCTATATATATATCTATTATATATATATATATATATATATATATAGTATATATATATATATATATATATATAAAAGAAGTTTCCTTTCGGAATTCAATGCAATGTTGTATTCCATTTCTCTTATTGGCTCATCGAGCCATCTTTTATTTGTTTATGTACAAGTCATTTTAGAAATAAATTTAAAGCTAATTGTTACTTTATCTTTATAAATCTACAGCTCATGAGAATCTTTAGTACAGCTTCATCTTAATAACTGCAATTGATGTTATATTTTTATTGTTATGGCAGATACAGTACAAAAGTTGGTGCCAGTCTTTTTTCTTTAACAAACACAGTAATGAGTCGCTGTGTACCTGAAAAAGACTGCAATGCCACGAAAGCTAGTGAGATTATTGTGAATAAAAGAAATCCAGTGAAACATAATATCATTTTGTTTTTCATGATATTTCCTAAAGATAAATCATGAGAAACAATATTAATGGCGGAATGGACCTCCAGATGAAGTTGTCCAGGCAGAATCTATAAATCAATTTAAAAATTTGTATTATAACTATGAAAAGTTGCGTAATATTGATATATGAGTAAATACGTTTCACAAATTAATTAGGTATTTTACGGTATATAAATATGTGACATTGGACATAAATAAAAATATCAGTTCATTTAGTATTAATACCACTTGGAGAGCTTTACAGTATTTATTAGATGTGCTTCAGTTTAACGCTAAAGATATTAACATTTCTTTTAATATTGATAAAACTGTCACCATGATATTTGCTCCTAAGCATCGAAATTGGAGGTTAACAGAGGAGTTTCCAAGATTTAAGTTGGACAATTCTTTTATTAATTATATATCTCAGTTTAAATATTTAGGCCATATTATAAGCAACGATGATCGTGCTAATCTCGATATAGAGTGCGAAATACGCGGTATGTTTATGCGTACGAATGTATTAAAGTGTAGATTTCCTTGTTGCTCTCTTAAAGCTAAGAAGGGCTTGTTCAAAGCCTATTGTAGGTGATTTTATGCTGTAGCACTATATTCATCACTTACAATGGGATCAATAGGCCTAGAGAAGTTTCAGTTTTGCTCTAATTAATGTATTAAGCTATTTTTGAAAATAAACGTTATAGCAGTTTAACTATGGCGCTGCTGGTTACCAGAGTGTGCTTGATGGATAGTACTAACATGCTAGTTAAATATTTTGATGTTTTGTGCTTATTGTAGGTTTATATGTCTAATTCTAGAAGTAATTTTCTTAGAGCTTTTTTAATGCACTGTATATTTGCTTTTCTGTTTCTCGTTGCATTGTTGTATGTGTAATACAACATAGCCAACAGCACAACATAGCCTTTATGTCATCATCTTCCATTGAATCCCTGTTTGGCTTTATACTTTTAGAAAATTTTGTAGCAATTTCTATGGCTTAGACATTCACCATCCGAATGCTTTTTCTGACGTTGTGTTGGATTTTAGTGCTTTAATCGCCTTTTACGACACGTGCAGGCATTGGTTGGTCTATTCTCCAGCAAGCGGGACACAACACGGAGAATAGCTCATATGCCATAGATAGTAGCAGAAATAAAAAGAAAATTGTCAAATTTAACCAGTGTCTTTTTGAAAATGACAAGTATTGAAAATTAATAATTGTAAGACTTACATAACTGAGTGTTATATAATATATATATATATATATATATATATATATATATATATATATATATATATATATAAACATCTTTTTTCCTCAACACTTGACAGGACGAATAGTAACAGAACATCATAAACATAAAAAGTAGGACAAAAAATTAAACCACCACCAAAAAGTAAACACGCATTATAGTGAATAATCAACTATGTTGATATCTATCACTTTTAAAATCACATGTTTAAACCGTTAGGCAACTTAGACCATTTTCGAATAACCAGTCCAGTGAATGTCCGAGATTTTACTCTCAGATCAGCGCAGCCGGGATTCGAACCCACGAGCGTTCAATTCACCTCAGGATCCGTCATTTCAAACTTCAAGGCCCTTTAAACTTACCCCTACGCTATTAAGACATTCATAATTACATTCTTAATTACACCAATTACACAAATTTACAGTAAGCCTAATTGGATCAAAATAGTCACTTCATAAATTCTATTATTGAGCGTAGGCCTACCTCTACTTCCTTATCCGTCATCATCGGATAGGAGGAAAATAGAAAACATAATAGCAGGCAAATCAACATATACATGTTATTGAAAAAATTAGCCACACCGACTTGTAAAAGACTTATATAAGAAGTGCATATTTTGGCAGTAGGATATATTGTTTGATTATAATAGTAGGATATAACATTCGTACATACATTAGTAGAGTACCTGCAAGGCAAATTAAATGTCTTGCACCGATTGTCAAAGTTAGCGATAATATTGATAATATTGTTTTATGCAATTGGTATGTATTTTTATTACCTATCCCATTCGTACAATCAAATGTTCATACTTCAAAGCAAATATCATGATAGATATTTTATCAGTTTTAATTAAAAATCATATTAACATCATATGGACATCTTTATAATTACAGTGAGGGACAGCTATTAATTCATCGCTCTAAGAGGGAACTCCATCAAAACAATTTCATCTGTGTAAGCTATAATATTAAGGGTATAGATAGGCTATTCTTTACTTGTTGACTGACTTGAGCTTTAAATCAGCACTAAATTTCAAGGCGAACATTGTAACAGTAGCGACATATACATATCCACTTAAAATACATGCAACCATCAAACAACATACATCTGTAAGGTTTGGTAATTTCAGCTAGATAACTCGAATTGTGGATGTCTGAAGTTATTTGGTTCCATTAATTGATATATTTATAGGCATAGAATATAAAAAATTGGAAAGTTCTAGCACATAAATAATTGGGTTATATCTGAAGAAGGATTATAGCTTATCAATCAATCAATAAGAATTTAAAATCCGATTCCTCGCCATAAGGCAATATCAGGGACGATTTGAACCCCCCCCCCCCCCCCTTCTCTCAGTTCTCCACCATTGCCTGAGAACTGAATCCATGTGACGTCACAACGCTAGGGTTGTATGAAAGCTGTCCGCGCATCACGGATGATGATTCATTTACAGATGCATACTGCACAATTCACTTCATCACTGATTTTTAAACAGTATTGTCTTCGTCAGCAACTGGCGCACTGATGTCCCTTTAAGGTCTTGATTAGTTTTATTGATGACGTGGAATCGACGAAGCTTTAGATACGTTTGACATATCAGTCGCACCAGTTGACTGTAGTGGCTGTCAATGCCACACAGACTGTCACGGAAATGTTCTGTGTGCTCTGAGAACAGATCATTGGGTACACTAGCCAAAATCTTAGTCGCAAGACTAAGTCCCCACTGATCTGCTCTGGCCAACTCTCTGTACATTAACAGTACCTCTCAATAGACACTCCATGTGCTTTACGACACTACACACACCATATGATGGCACAACTAAGCCACCATTGTTCTTGATCTTCAGTAGGCAGTAATCCAAACTGCTGGTATGCCTGCTGGAGGTCTCAGCTAAAGCCACTTGACAGTCAGTACATTTAATGCTAGGTAGTAAACGACGAACACTCAATCCAGATATATAAGTATCAACATTCTGAATGTAAGGCGAGAGAGAAGTATTTAATAATCAGTATCTTCAAAATGCACCTCACAGCAAATGGAGTCTCATCTCGACTGTCATCAACACTCAATGTCAGCACGTCTTCGTGAAGCCTAACGATTAGCACTACAGGAGGGCTCTACCTTGGCCTTGGCTAAAAGAGCACGATATGCGTAACCAACTGCTTAGCAGAGGGATTGTTATTGTTACCTCCCATTCGTCTAATACTGCTGAAATATAGTTAGAGTTGATCCTGTGACAATTTGTACGTTAAGAGGTACTTCTGTGCATAAGTGCTATCAGGAGTGTTCAGAACTTCTTGATTAAAGCTAAAGCTAAGCTAAGGTTAACGTCAGTTTCCTCACTCGAAAGCGATGTCAGTGACGGGCGAGCCCAGGATTTGAACCCGCACCTACTGATCCGCGGTCGAGTATCTTACCGACTTCGCCACTGGCTCCAGCCATTGACATAACAACAGCAGGCTGTCAATGTTGATAGCAAATCCGACAGCAGCCAGATGGCGTCTGCTTTCGAATAACCTTTTACCGGATTTATCAGACATCGAGAGCAACATCTGACGAGCTTCCATGAGGAAAGGTGTCACAGCTGCTAAATTGTTTCTATTAAGAGCTCTCTTGTAACCTCTACTCAAAATAGATTTGCTATTAAAGCAATCAAACAACCGATCCACAACACAAACAGATCTTTGAGTTCCGTGAGTGTTTTCAAATCCTGGTTGGCCTATCTCCTGGAGGAAATGCAAAGCAGAAACTGCACAGTAACTTAAAGTCTGAGCAACTAGCTTTAGTTTCATCTTGTGCTGCTGGAAATTTACGTGCGCAGATGTCAAGCGAGGTCCAGCACGCAGTCCCTCATAGCGCTGTAGTGTCTCTAAGCGAACAATGTCAGACCAGGCTGCCGTTCAAAATCCAGGCATAGCTACTTCTTTGAAAGCTTCAAGGCAGTTCCTCACAAGTTTCAACATATGTGCAGCATTAAAAAAATATAAATACATTCAATGCTGCATTGCTAGGATGCGCAAAACTAGTTTTCAACCTCTCTGGTCTCAAGCAGCCTCCCAACTCATAAACCATGGCTTAATTGGTTGCATGACCATCCATTACCAGTGCCATGACACGGACGCCAACATCATGTAGTTTGGTTATAGCAGACCTAACCAGCTGGGCTTGCACTGTGGCTGTAATTCCGGCTATTAGAAAGTACCCTAAAGTAACTTTCCATCTACCGGTTAAGCCAACAGCCATGATGACCAATGCTTCGGTAGCTTCAAACTGACTGTCACTGTCGACGCTTCCTATACAAAGATCTGTATAGCCAACCATACATCCACGCTTAACATCCCAATCCAGATGCTTACGTATAGACATACCATCCAGCATAATAGAGCACGATCTGTACTGCCAAGCATCTGGACCTAGCAGTTTTCGCTGTAGAGTAGTAAACACCTGCTCAGTAAAACCAGGAGTGTAGTCATAGACACTCATCTATCTCCTCAGTGAACTCACCGATGGCAATTTTAGGCTCTTCCTAACGACTTCATAGCCCTTTGGACTGTATGAATGGAGAGTTATAGCAACTGTCTTTGTTCTACTGTGTATACCGCAGTATTTTTCGTGAACAAATGCACAGGAATGTTCTCATATATTTTACGTAGTTGATGACACTCATCGGAAATTAAACGCTGTTTATCAAGCTGATCTACTACCTGACAAAGTTTATTTCAACAGCGCTTGATTCGTCGGTTCGAATTATAAATTTGTTCCTTGGCTTGTCGAAGTTCTCCCTTAGCAGCATCAAGCTGACGCTTCAGCTTCCTAGAGCTGTCACTGATGGCATAGTTATGACCCTTCTTGGAGAACGATGCATAAGGACGATACTTGATGCCATGTGGGAGGTTAGGTGAAGCCGTGTGACGTTTAAGCTTAGATCTTGAACCTGGTTAGGGGCTAGACACTACAGCAGAGTTGACAGTCTTAGAGCTGGAAGACTTTCCAGAGAGTGCCGCTGCTGCTAAGCTTGTACGTGAAGTTCTTGGCTTCACAGCTCTTGTTACAATCTATGATGTTTAATAGCAAGCTTCACTTTAAACAAGTGCTAACAAAGTGCAGCATTAATCACAGAGAGATTTCATGGTTTAATTATAGTTTACCTAAATTGCGCTTAAATGAAATAACACTATTTGTCGTGGAAGAAAAAATATCTAGGATTATTGACTCTGGGTTTGTCAGTATATAGCTTCAGTGAATGTCCACGAGATTGCCTACTAGACAGTAGCAATCCATAGTCCTCCGATTCACCTCCAATGAGCCCCTTTAAAATTTTAAAACAAAATACTAAATCAGAATTTAAGTTCATTATCACTGCTGCCTCCAAAATGTTCAAAATAAAATTGTGCTATAAATGCTACTGAAGTTCAGCTGTAAATGTTAGTGCAGGTGTCTTTACAACAAAACCATTGCATATACACAATACTGAGACAATACGATTTGCATACCGTCTTTGGAAAGATAAAAACTGATGGCACTTATTAAAAAAAAAAAAAAAAAGTGAACAAAAGAGTTGGCCCATTGAAAGGTTAGAATAATGGGATCGATCTCTAAGGTAACTATCGGATCGATACCTAATGGGGCTATCGGGTCGATCCCTGTTAGAATAATGGGATCGATCTCTAAGGTAACTATCGGATCGATACCTAATGGGGCTATCGGGTCGATCCCTGATGGAGTTACCGGGTCGATCCCTGCCAGAGTAATGGGATCGATCTCCTAGGTTACAATTTGGTTGACTCGTAACAGAATATTTGTCAACTTCAATATATGGCATAAAATGCGAAGCCTTATATTTTTGGCTCGTTTGAACCTCCTGACGGGCCTGTGCTCTACCGGCGTTGCCCGTCATGTCAGGAACTTGCGTCTTGGCTGTTAGTGATGTATTTAACCCTTCGAATACAGGTTCTAGATATATAGGCACATCAGGACGAGGCGGTGGGTCATGCTCTGGGTCTGACCCCAGGAACTTTTCTGAGTCTATGGATTGAATACCGAGAGGGATAGGTGAGGAAGGAAAAACCTCATTGGCGCCTAAATCAGTATCTAGATCGATTAAAGAGTCTTCCATGTTTTTGTAAAACCAATTTATTTAATAGCATGAACAGAAACAATGATTACAAATTATTCTTTACTTACAGACAATAGGAGAGAAGACGGGAATGCACGCAGACTTCTCACCAGCGCAGAATGTGAACAAACTCTCGTATTAACTAATTACAGAAAATAAACTAAATTATAACTATGATTGAAAACTGACTCGACCGCAACTCTGCAACCAAACGACAGACCGACTGAATGCGACTCTTACAAACTACAAGCAGCTTTGACTACCGTCCAAAGCTAACTGACCCAACTCTGGTCAAAAACTGAACTGAACTGCTGAATATCATTGCACTGGCTTATATACTAAAAATAATGATTGATGGCTCGAACTCGCGAACCGACCAATCAGAAGAGGCGGTATGCCCAAGCCCCGCCTACAGGGATTGTCGATCGGCGATCTCTCAAAGGCATATAGCGATCGTCAATCGATCTACCAAAGACTGACACAGGTTCGAATCCGATAGAGGGCAAAGTCCGTCACAAGTGCAAGCCAAAATCTGGGTTTTCAGTCCAAGGAAGGGTACTTGTATAGTGGAATGGAGTTTTACGTACGTGTTGGACTCAGTTCCTGTGCAATGGTTGAATAGGAGAAGTCAAAGAGAAAAGCCATCAATCGTCTATGAAACTGTTCATACAGAGGAAAGGATGATCAGGAGAAGATGAGGGGGTGCGCAAAGTGGAAGGAAGAGAATTCCAGATCTTAGTAGCAGTGTGCTGGAAGGAGAGCTTGGAGAAGGAATTCTTGGTCGCTCTGGAATAATTAACTTAGAGGACCTAGTAGAAGACTGCATAAGAAGGAATTAAGGTTGCACTGGTAATAAGTGGGACATGTAGCCTTTGCCCGGGGGTAGTGATAGACGTAATTGTATGTCAGAGAAGCTGCCGTGTAAACAATGCATTCTCAGACTTTGAACCAGTGCAGAGCCTTCAAGAGAGGAGTCACTTGGGAGTGCTTAGAGCGGCGGAAGACTGCACGTGCGAGGGAATTCTGGATGAACTGCAATCAGTCGATCTCAGAAACAAGGAGTTACAGTAGTCCAGTTTGGATTGCACGAGATCAGCACCGATAGTAGAAGCGGTCTCAAGCGTAAGATATGGTCGTATACGCCGCAGGTCTGATGTGGAAGAAGCAAGCCTGTGAAGTTTTGGTGATGTGATCGTGGCATGTAAGATGCTGGTCGAGGATGACACCGAAAACTTCCATCTATATTCTATACTTTCCAAATTCTCTGTTTTTCCTTATACAACCTCAGCCTTTTACTTTCCAATGCTTCTCTCAAGTCGTTTAACATATCTCACTTTCTCCGCTGCATCCCCTTTTCACAAAATCATCATACAATAGCATATGCACCACGGAGCCTCATTGTAAATTAGTCAGCAGGTATAATAATGGCATCTAAAAATTATGTGACAGTGAAGGTATTCTGATCAATGATTGATTACTTAGAACGAGGAAAGATTGTCACAGGTATCTACTATGCAGAGTTAAAAAGAATACTTCGTGCAGTTATCAAGAAAAACGACGAGGAAAGTTGCGTTAAGGTGTTTTGCTTTGTCAGGACAATGCTCCTGCTCATACCTCCACTGATGCAAAGGCTGCCATAGATGAGTGCGGCTACGAATTTCTATAACACCGGCCATATTCGACAGATTTGGCCCCATCTGACTTCCATCTGTTTCGATTTCTATAGGCAATACTTCGTGAACATAAATTTGACAGCGATGAAAATGTCATCCATGCCATAGATTACTGATTTGAAGGGCTTCATGAATCATTCTTCCTGGTCGGTGTAAAAGTACTTGAAATTCACTGGGAAAATGTGCTGAGCTTCGAGGAGATTATATATAAAAACTATGAAACAATTTTTATTCAGATATATTAATTGTTTTGTCTGCTTTTCTCATTACTTAGTGATCATCATCATCATCATCATCATTTTCCCTTAAATTCCAGTTTAACTAGGGTCGGGATACGAATAGAGCTTCTTCAATAATAAGGACTTTTGAAGTTTTTCCATTAGTTTAAATTTTGTAGCAATTTCTGGAGCCTAGGCGCTCACCAACCGAATGTCATTTCTGATGTTGGTTTGGATCTGGTGTTTATGTCGCCTTCTACGACACTTGAATATTTACACGGTTAGTCTATTCTTCAATAAACCCGGACACAACACGGGGTTATATATACATGTATATATATATATATATATATATATATATATATATATATATATATATATATATATATATATATATAGAAACGTTTTGTAGAAACGCTGCAGTTTTGTTACTACTAAACTAAACGGATTTTCAACAAATTTGCAACTTAAATACAGAAATTCCTCTTCTAGAAGCCTCTTCTAGTTTCCTCACTCGAAAGCGAGTGAGGAAACTGACGTTAACCTTAGCTTTTAGCTCTAGCTTTATATATATATATATATATATATATATATAAAGCTAAATATATATATATATATATATATATATATATATATATATATATATATATATATATATATATATATATACATACATATTTATATATATTCACTGGGGCAAAAATAGTGATCCCCTAGCGAAAGCTCAATAACTTCAGCAAAACTCACAATATTTTTACAAAATTATTGAGGCTTCTAGAAGAGGAATTTCTGTATTTAAGTTGCAAATTTGTTGAAAATCCGTTTAGTTTAGTAGTAAGAAAACTGCAGCGTTTCTACAAAACGTTTCTATATAACAAAACGTCTTAATAACTTCGACAAAACTCAAAATATTTATACAAAATATATGACGCTCTAGAGGAGGACTTTCCGCATATGTCTTACAAATTTTGTGAAAATATACTCACTAGTATCAAAAATACCGCGTATCTACGGAAAGTGTTAAAATAAATTTTAATAAGGCTTACTTTAATGAAATTTAAACAAAATACCGGAAATTTTCTTAAAAATTTAGGAATAATTTTAACAGAACAACGAATTTTAAATATTTTTTATTAAAGCAGCTAAAAAGGTAGTAAAGGCTTATACTATATCAAATAAGTAACTGCCCTCTTCAGGGTCGTTATTTTCTTAAAAGGAGCGACTGACACTTCAAAAAGCAAGGTTAAAATTACTTTTAGCACTTTTCTCGCTGAAACGCTGTAACTTCGTTAATACTGAACCCATTTTCACCAAATTTGCAGATTATATGCAGAAATTCATCCTCTACAGCTCCAAAAACTTTAGTAAAAATATTCTGAGTTTTGCTTAAGTTATTGAGATTTCGCTAGGATATTTTTTTCTCAGTCTGTAGACCTATATGTATATATATATATATATATATATATATATATATATATATATATATATATATATATACTTTAATTAAACAAAATTATAATAAAGATATAAAACAAATAGATACTAAATATAACCTAGCACAGAGTGATGTCTATGATCTTGCCCAGGACCGGTATCAGTGGAGACAGAAGGTAAAAGAGGCTACTCTGGTGTCAACAAAGTGACGTCAAGCAGAGAAAAGAAGAAGATATATATATATATATATATATATATATGTGTGTATATATATATATATATACATATTCTGAGTTTTGTTTAAGTTATTGAGATTGCGCTAGGATATTTTTTCTCAGTCTGTAGGCCTATATATATATATATATATATATATATATATATATATATACTATATATATATATACATATCTGTAGACCTATATATATATATATATATTATATATATATATACATATATATATATATATATACATATGTACATGTATAGATGTATAAAATTATATATATATATATATATATATATATATATATATATATATATATAATTTTATACATATATATATATATATATATATATATATATATATATATATAGAGAGAGAGAGAGAGAGAGAGAGAGAGAGAGAGAGAGAGAGAGAGATTGATTATCCTCTTTATAAATACTACGGGGTCGCCTAAATAAATTGCATTTTTTCGTTCGATCCGACCAATTTTGCAGCTTGCTCGAAAACAAATTAACGCAGCTTAGGCCTACTGAATTATACATGTAGCTCTGTTGTTTAAGTGTTTCATTTCATATGCTACCACTTTGTGATTATGCTCAGACCAATTCAGATCAGGTCAATTTATCTAATTAATTAGCATTTAGTATGCAAAATATATCATGGGAACGCTAGAATGCGATCTCTATTTAAAGAAGAAAAGCTGCTAATTGTTCTAAAGAGAAATAGTTGCATAGGCCTAATGCTTATTGATTTGGCAGAATTTTAGTTCGAACTATTAATTTAATATAATACTCCCATACACAACGTATTATACGTAAGGTTCATTCTATATTAACGTCAGGCAATAGTTTCCCTGTCGAAAATTTATAATCACTGAGAAATGATTGACCGAAAGATTTTGCATTAGGCCTACTGAGTAGATTTTGTTCCAAATCTACATCATCGGAATAAGGCCCTGCTGCCGAACAAACGGTCGATGGCTTGAGAATATTTTGTGCCCGCGACGATAGTTTATCAGATGAAGAATGGCTTGGCTGAGCTGCTTTAAAACAGAATAAATCATTGCTTAGAGCAATAGATTCTAGCGATACAGGTGGTCCTTCGCCATTTCTGTATTCTCTAATTTCGTCAAGCATATTACATCCACTGGATTTCTCCAGTGATTCCTCCAGTGATTCCTCAAGTGATTCATCCAGTGATTCCTCCAGTGATTCATCCAGTGATTTCTCCAGTGATTCATCCAGTGATTCCCCCCTTGAAGAGCTTGGGTAAAAGGCTTGTTTGTAAATTGTACTGCTCGATTGATAGACAGGCTTCGATTCCATTGTCGGTTTGCTGTCAGGAATAGCATCTGGTTGACATTGACAGTCACTGCGCGATAGATCTGGCTGACTGTTAAATCTACCCAGAAAATCTTCATCTTTGTCCCTACAGTCAGAAATTATGTCAAACGAAGTGGCTGACTCACTTTTAGTAGCCTCGTCCAGTGTTACACTAGATTGGAAATCTACGATATTGTGGTCTTCGTTATTATTAGTATCACAATTAGACAGTAAAGTAGGATCATGTAGTGTGATTTGAGTGAAATGTGAGACCATTTCAGCTAAAGAATGCACGACATCGTCTTCCACTGCATAGTCATCACATTGCGTAGACTACAAAACACAAAATTGTACGATTTTAGTGTTAATCTTCAATGACACAATGCAGGTAGGTAAATGTGCTTTCCTCATGTTAACAGCATAATCATATTGGTAGAATATACTTTAGAATTTTATTTTTAGATACTACTAAAGTGTGCATAAAACATAACATGCTTGTAATATTGTATAAATGTATCTAATGAAGTATCGATAGCCCTAAACATAGGAAGAAATATAGGAAGATAAATAGCATTGTCCCTCAGCTACTCTAGCGCTGCGTATGCCTGCGCTGTTTGGGGTATTGAAGGTGGTATCTTTTGGGGTATCTCCACACATGCCCATAAAATTGATAGTGCTCTTAATGCTGCGGTCGTCATATAACAAGTTGCCTGAAACCAACAAGTAAGGACAGTCTGTACTTGCTCTCTGACATAGCACCACCAGCCAGCAGACGTAATGTCGCTAGCCAAGCTGAACGGAGTAGACAAGAACAGGAGCAACGACATCCATTACATGGTGAAAATCCTCGGAGATTGCGACTCAAATCAAGGCACAGCTTCTTAAATTCAATTTCGCAACTCAGTCAGTGGAACAATCTCGCATCCAGAAGTGGAGTGAATATCTCCAATCAGTTACAGAAGATAAAATATGTGTAGAAGCATCAGAAAGTCTTCCGTGTGGGTGCGATGAGGATCGACGAACGTGGCTATGCTTAAATAGATTTAGGACAGGTGTCGGTCGGACAATGTTGCAATGAGCCGATGGGGTTATTATAATGGTTCTACAATGTGAATGCGGCCTGCAGGAGGAAGACATTGACTATTTGATGAACTGCAACTTGACCGGTGATGGTGTCACGCGTGAGAATCTCAGAGAGTTTAGTGATCGGTCAAGAGATTGTGTCAGATGCTGGATTAATGCTGTATGAGGACACGATAAGAAGAATATATATACATATATATATATATATATATATATATATATATATAAGTAGGTCTAATCCTGGTCTATATATACACTTACAGTGTCTTCATATTATTAGAAACTATAAAGTTACGATTATTTTATTGTATACAATTATTTAAATTATACAAGTATGCTGCAACAAATGTTATAGAGTTGCTATATACAGTTACTAGAGTCATTCTAGTATTAAGTTTAGCCACCTTTAGCGCAGATCAGTGCATGGACTTTCCCTGTCATGATCTGAATATACTGAAGGATATAATTGGATACAGTGCCCGACTTGAGACAGACTTTCTGTCAGTTACCTCTTGGTTGTAAATTAAGCAAAATTGACTCTATTCTCTATACGTGCAGGCTTCTATAACGTTTCAATATCATTCATTTCTGGACAGTTTCCAAGACATGGCAGCACCTCGGGTCGATTCTCATGTCCTGCATCTTGCGAAACCTAAAACATGATGCTCCCATTTGCATCAATGTTGCATTCCTTTTGAGAAAAATTACAATATTTTAAGTAAAAATTATGTGTCAGGCCCTATTAAATATTTGTCACTGGTCATCTTGCCTACAGCGTTTCGTAATATGCAGACGATCACGTGCCATGGACTATTTATATACAGTATGTATCATCATTATCATCATCTTCCTTTCCGTCCCAGTTCAATTAGGGTCGGGATAAGAAATAAATAAACCTTCTCCACACGTTTCTATCCCAAACCATAGGGTCAGTCAATCACCTAATTTTCCATTCATTTCAGAAAATTTATAGCCATTTCTAGAGCCTAGGCGCGCACCAATCGTATGCCCTTACTGGAATTTTTTGTACATGTATCCTTGATCTTCGTAAATACATATACATGTTCCGTAAAATTATATATATATATATATATATATATATATATATATATATATATATACATATATAATTATATATATATTATATATATACATGTATATATATATATATATATATATATATATATATATATATATATATATATATATATATATAGGGTCGGACGATATCAGGAAATTAGATACAAGAAGGAAGATGTAGACGTCTATTAGTTATATTGAATCATTTTATACAGGAAAGAAGACATCAGGAAACTAGCTTAGTTTATATGTGCAGGGAGGAAGACATCAGGAAACTAGATTAGTTTATATGTGCAGGGAGGAAGATATCAGGCTTGAAATAAATCTATCGTTCTACTAGTCCAACCTCTATTAAAGCCAAAATGGCAAAAACACCGTCTTCACGAATAAAGTAAAATAAAAGGATTTGCTTACTTGTTTTGGACATTCTTTCGCGGTGTCCAATAAAACCATTTGTTTGTTCCTTTCACTTGAGGAAGATAGAGAATATCCTTCAGAAATTCTTTTGACGATGTCAGATTTAGGAGGTGAAACGTCAATCTTTAGTTTAGGTAGGAACGAGCTGTGTAGAAAGTCAAAATGAGTAGTCTATATTGTAAACCAAGCAATATTTCTTAATTTCGATCAATAGAATTAATGCGGGTAGTAGATATATATATATATATATATAAAGCTAAAGCTAAGGTTAACGTCAGTTTCCTCACTCGAAAGCGATGTCAGTGACGGGCGAGCCCAGGATTTGAACCCCGCACACACTGACCCGCGGTCGAGTGTCTTACCGACTTCGCCACTGGCTCCAGGCTATAGATATATGTATATATATACAGCCTATATATATATATATATATATGTATGTATATATATTATATATATAGGCCCTACATGTATATATATGATATTGTATATATATTATATATATTTTATTATAGAATTTTATATATATATACATATATATATATATATATATATATATATATATGTATATATATACATGCATATATATATACACATGTATATATATATATATATATATATATATATATATATATATATATATATATATATATATATATATATGTATGTATATATATAGAGTGAATACATACAGTGATGGTGTTGGGCAAAATATTTTTCAAAAGTATTTTGAAAATATTTCATAGGCTACTTTTCAAAATCCTTTTTAGACGTAGCCTACGAAATATTAGAATAAAATTATTTTCAAAAGTATTTTTAAATAAAAAATTTACGAGTATTTTGAAAATACTTTAAAAAATACTATTATATTTTTCCACGGAGCTTGAGATAGATCCACAAGAGTTTGCTGGGCTGACCCTCAGCGAGAAGAAGAAGATACTCGAGGCTAGAATGGCCTCTGCGTCCTAGGGGCCTTTCTCACCGGGGCCACAGGCTGAACCAGATGTTGACCTAAGAGCAGGCTGAGGCGGAGAGGCAGAGTTCATCGGGCTTTACAAATCAGAGCCCTAATCAAGCGCATACTCGATTCCAGAATTCTCTAGGAATAGAAATACAGATTTCAGGGACGTTGACTTCTCAAAGGGGTTCTCCAAACAGAGACACAGCCTGGTCAGGGGAGTCATAGTCGTGGTGGATCGATAACAGAGGAAGTGTGGACCGGCGTTGCTGGAGCCAAAGGCAGTGGATTTAGGGCAATGTCGCCCATGCGGCAATCATCAACGTTTAACACTCAGCGGACATATATTTACTAGATACAATCATAATAATAATGATACTAAATTAAGTACTTTTGAAAATAATTTTCCAAAAGACTTTTTAACGAGATCGTCAGAGCAATGACGTGAACAGATGACATTATAAAATGAACATATTAATTTAAAATTTAAAGTAAAAGATGTAACAAGTTCAAATATTGTTTAAATATTGTTAAAATGTAACAACAACTTAAATTTAAGGCCTTTTTTCAAAATTTATTATTTAAGAAATTGTATTTCTTTACTTTGAAGTCATTGCTTTCACCTAAAGAAAAGCGAATTATTCCAATATTAACTTAATATTTTAACCATCAGATCATGCCATAAGGTCAAACTAACATCGATGCGAGACGTTCCTTTAAAATTTATTTTAAAATTCCTTTTACTAATTCAAAATAAAGTAACATTTTATTAATGCCCTGGGCTGTATAAGGCCCTGGGCTAAAATATAAGATAAAAAAGACTTTATTTAATTAAAAGAATATTTAACTTTATTTAATGATAAAAATATTTAAAATAGGTCCTCTACGCTCTGGGAGGCCGCATTCGCCAATGTGCCACGAACGCATACAGCATTAAAACGCTGGAGTACAACAGATAGGCGCTGCCATAGAAAGGCTTTTTCTCGTTGGTCGCCTGTAATGGCACTGGTTCTCCTGCCTAATTCGTTAATGAAGTCAGACGCGGCAGAGTTGATGGGGCCCAATGTCTCTAAAGCAATCGGCAGGAAGATGTAGCTGCTAGAGACTGCGGCATATTTAAGTGTCTTCCTATTGGCAGCGGCTTCAGCAGCTGAGCCAGCAGCAGCGCATGAAAGACTGAGATTGCTTGCTGAGAATGTGTCCGTCACATCTTACAAAAGTAACATTTTGTAAGATTAATTAGAATGAATGTTATTTAAATCAAATATACTAGAAATAGACTATGCACACGGTGCCTCTAAACAATCAAGAACAAATACAAGTTCTTAGATATAAATAATAACTTTCGTTCGTGTTAGGTTTTCAGATTGGGTGAACAAAGTTTAATGAAATAAATATTTTTTTAAAAATTAGGGAAAAGTAGTTTGACATGTATTTTGAAAAGTATTTTAAATTTACTTCGAAGTACTTTTTAAAACTATTTATAAAATACTTTTGAAAATACTTTTTAAAAGTATTTTGAAAATCGAAAAGAAAATATATGTATATATATATATACTGTCAAACGCTACTCATAAAATATGTCAAAGCTAGAAGTAGATTTAACGAAATGTTAATAGCGATTAAGATTAGGCCATTTAGAAGGC
The DNA here is from genome assembly GCA_905160935.1 of Enchytraeus crypticus. Taxonomy (NCBI): domain Eukaryota; kingdom Metazoa; phylum Annelida; class Clitellata; order Enchytraeida; family Enchytraeidae; genus Enchytraeus; species Enchytraeus crypticus. Next base: position 675,566 of record CAJHZI010000197.1, on the reverse strand, counting down.
GGAGCTTTTTCGATATGATCAACTGTCTGAGTGTAATGGCAGATTGAGAACGCAATATGGACGAAGAACATGCCATATAGCAGAGCATTGCACTGAACATGAGAGAAAGAGAAAAGGAGAATGTAAGTTAAAAATGCATTTTAGAAGTGCAATGACTCGTTCTTGTTAGGGAGGATTTGTATATAGTAGGTACATCGACTTTCATGGGTATATACAATTTTAAATTAGTTTATAATGCCATGAAGCAATTTAAAAAGTCGCCTATACCACAATATGGTTAACCCTGCCAAATAGGAGCTTGATCACATAGAACGACAGCGATGTGAAATTGTTCTCTTAATGTACATTCTTAAAGCAGGCATTCACGGTCAGCTTATCGCTGTTTGACATGGTCAAGCTCCTAAGCAAATAGGCTAAAATGATGAAAAACTGGTGAAAAATCTAAAGAAAAAACTGACAAAAAATTATCAGTTTTCTCTGAACAGATACCTAAACAGAGAAAAGGGACCCTGAGTGAGGTCGACAGGTCTATATGCAGATTTATCTGAAGGCTCGTACCGCCGATGAATACATTTGGAACTTTGAAAGGCCTAAACTTATTTAAATTACATTAGAATATTAGTTTAAATAAAGCTATTTAGCAAAATGCTATTGTGACATACAGAAACAATCAATAATAATAAATAATAACAATTAATAAATGAAACATCGATCATTATTATTAAATATATATATTTATCGTTGTTGATAAGCAGATTAAAGTTTTATAATCAATAATTTTAATTACTGAATCTGCTACCGTTTGATATGTTCATTATTTATGAACTGCAATAAAAATGGACTCACACTATTCTATAAGCCCCTGAATAATGAATACTCTAAAATAACATGTAAAATAGATTCCATATCAAAAATACTGTCCTCTACCATGAACAGTGCACACAACTCTCGGTTAAAATCGGTGAACGGGCGACTAAAAGTTGTAACGCAGTGTAATGCAGTTTTTCCTTGTATTCTTTCATCAGTGATGATGAGGATAAAGATGATGATGGCGATGACCGTGATGCTGATGATCATGATCATGATAATGATGATGATTTGGTAAAGATGATGTTTGAAACAATAAAAAATGAAAGCTTACAAAGTTTAATTTAAATTGATGTCTATTTAGTATCACAAGTGATACTTTTAAACACGCTCTGGCTGTGATTCGAACCAATGATCTCCTTATTAACATGCAAGTATGCTAATTACTCGGTCATCCAACAGGATATAATGGTAATAACGACAACGATGATGATGATTAAAATAATATTGATGGTGCAAAAATATTAAGATAGCGAAAACCTTGGTTTGGACCACGCTATTGTACGGATGTGAAACATGGACCTTAAGGAAGGAAGATATTAGGAAACTAGAGGCATTTGAAATGTGGATATAAAGAAGAATGGAGAGGATAGCTGGACTCAAAAGGTTACAAATGAGGGAGTTTTGGAGAGAGTTGGTACAGATAGACAGTTGATAAATGTATTAAGAAATAGGAAGAAGAGTTGGATAGGACATATTCTAAGTGGGAAAAGTCTATTCAAAATGTCATAGAAGGTAGAATGGAAGGAAATAGAGGCAGAAGCAGACCGAGATTAGGTATGTTAGATGATTTAAGGACCCACTCATATGTGGACATGAAGAGGAAAGCGGAAGACGGAGAAGAGTGGAGGCGTTATATACCATGGACCTGCCAGTAGGCAGTGCACTAAGGGAGAGAGAGAGGGGAGAGAAAGAGACGGTGCAAATTACAATAACGATAGAAATCTATCTCTCTCTCTCTCTCTCTAGTGTTCTGCATAATGGCAAGGTCCAAGGTACATATTCCTACTCTGAGTTTGCTTTCATGCTCCAACAGAATACTCCATACATAAACAAGTTAATCGATTCACAATCTATACATTATGTAGTCTATATAATTTTAAGGCTACGTAAAATATCTCAGAAAATAGGGCACTACCATTGTAATGTATAAGAATTTCAAATAATTGATTGCATATGCATCAACCGGAAAGGGTAAAGGAAAGTGTTAACGGGATTGGAGCTCCCTCTTCTCAAAGATCAACCACTCGATAGAGCTATGCGAAGGAGATTTATCACAGTAATCTTCAGTGGTCGTGTACGACCCATGGAAGGAGGACATTAGACTAAGCTCAACAGCTCAAAGAATTAGAAAATGGGTTTATTGAGATGTTATACTATGAAAAGGATTTGTTGGATTCATTGGAATTGGAGTATGGATGGAAGGCCAACTTAAATGGAGAAAACCGATGCAAGAAAGTTCAGAGATTTAATTGCCTAATTATGTAAGCCCTATGTAGAAACGAAGAGGACTGCTGAGTATACTGTATAAATTCAGAGATAATTTAACCCGATATATATAACGGACCTGCGTTTGGGCTTCATACTAATTGAGATCGAGAGAGAGAAAGAGACAGATAGTGTTCGCTTATAATTAATACCATCATCTAAATGAATATAAATTAATCCAACTGTTTTCTTAGCAATAAGATATACTCAGTAATTAGATAATGCACTTATAAATAAGTACAAATAGTAGGCCTATAATTAATATAATTTTAATGGCATTATAATATAGGTACCATTTTGATTTTAATTATGGGGATGTTCCCAAGGTTGGTTTCTTTGAGATTTCGGATATTATATTGTTCAGCAAATATTTAGATTTATGAACTAACAGTTCGAGCGAATCGTTTTATAATAGCCTAAGTATTGAATTTTATACAACAATTCTACTAGTACGTTTGGTTTTAACCTGAGAGCGCAGCATATTAGGCATGCGATGACTACGCAGCAGAAGATGCCAATCACCACCATGCCGATAATAAATCCAGCAGTAAAATCTGCACACAAATCAAAATAGATATGAAATCATACCAGGACTGCTTTCTTGTGCTTTTTTTGAAAACCATTTTGACAACTGTATGAATATCTATCGTAAAATTTTGACTAATTAATAACATTTTTAATACTAGGAGAATAAGAATTAAAGTAATACAAATTCGTCGATATCATATTCTAATTTACCGCCAGTTATTGAGCTAAATCAGGTGCGTGCCGTAAATCAAAGCCTTTGATCGACAGTGTGCGTCACCAGTGGCGGATCCAGGGGGGGCCCAGCAGGCCCGGGCCCTCCTTTAGGTCCGCCGATAAAAATTGTAAACTATAGTTTCATTGTTTCTAAGGCAATTTCTATGTGTAAATATGTTAATAATGGCAGTGGTTAGGGAGGGCCCGGGATGGAGGGCATGACAGGGTATAGTTTCATTGTTTCTAAAGCAATTTCGATGTGTAAATATGTTAGTAATGGCAGTGGTTAGGGGTGCCGGTGGGGGGTGGTACGACAGGGAACTCACTTCCAATGGCTCGATTTTTTTTCTAGGATATACTAGGAGCCCTGTATAGGCCTAATGGAAGGAGGTCCAAAAAATGTTTACCGTTTCACTAGCTCTCAATTTTCACTTGAACCTATGCATTGGAGGAAAAAAGGGTGTAAGTAAAAATTGCGAACTCTGTCCCGTAGCAGTGGTGCAAGCAGCCTTGGATGGGAGGGGTTAAGTCCCCCCTACACCACCACCAAAATTAGGTCACTTTTGCAATTCATCGAGATCTTCAGAGTTCCTACAGAGTTGACAAAATAACCAACTTTTTCCAAAACAAATGTATGATTTTAGGTATTCCCCTGACTTTAGTACGGGTAAGCGGGGGGGGGGGTAAGTTACGGGGATACACTCACTCTATGAGCCGAATTCAGTAGTGAATAAATTTGGAGCCCCCACACAAATTTGTCTGGTTGCGTCACATGTCCCGAAGTAGACGGGGCGTAAGCAAAAAAATGTACTAAAAAAAATATCGGGCCTCCCCTTAAAAAATTCCTGGATCCGCCCCTGTGCGTCACACACCTGTAGTGGTCATTGTTGTCTAATTAAGGGTCTCGTAGATTAGGCATTGAGGTTTCGCGCAATATTTGAATTTGTGATTGCTCAGAGGCTAACATCCATAGTGTACTATATGGTTAACACTGCTTGTTAATGACTATCGTTAACACATATCTGACTATCTGACTATCTATATGACTATCGTAAGCACACACTGCTTGTTAATGACTATCGTTATCCGAGATTGTTATGCGGAATAAGTTTAAAGTTAAGCTTAAATATGAACACTTCTCAATTAAGAAAAAGAAAAAAATGTTAAATACATGCAGAATAAGAATTAAAATAAATATTATTTTTATAAGAACCTTAAGAAAAGAAAATCTTTCAATTATTATATTGCTGAAACATTCCTAATATGATTCTCTCTCTCTCTCTCTCTCTCTCTCTTTATCACACTCGAGATATTATCACTCAATAGATCTCTCTCTCTCTCTCTCTCTCTCTCTCTCTCTCTCTCTCTTTCTCTCTCTCTCTCTCTCTCTCTCTCTCTCTCTCTCTCTCTGTCTTTATCGCACTCGAGATATTATCACTCAATAGATCAAGGTGCAGTGTGTCTGTCTTCCTATAAACCATGAACTTCTGTAAACACACAGGGTTTCGCCAGGAACACTGAACCCGTTGCCTTTTTGTTTATTTTTGTTTATTTTGTTCATGTTCATGTTTAACACCCCCAGCCTGCTAGTGCAGCTCTTAAACCATTATTTAGTTGTGTGTTAGTTGTGGCTCAGAGGCGGAATCGAATGAAAGTGAAGCTACATGTATCTGAAAATCTGGTTCTTCTAAAAATTAGCAATGGGAAGCTTTAAGCAGATTAAATAGTGACATTATATAATAAAGTTTCTTATGCTATAGATAAGAATGAGTTTTGTATGGGGATATTCATAGATTTGTCAAAAGCATTTGACACCTTGGCTCACAATGTACTATTACAAAAGCGTGAGCTCAATGGTATTAGAGGAAATGTCAATCTCTCCTGAGAAGTTATCTGTCTAATAGGCAGCAATATGTTTCATATAATTTTACACTGTCTCATTTAAAATCAATTTCATGTGGAGTTCCCCAAGGCTCTATTCTAGGTCCATTACTTTTTTCTTGCTATATATTAATGATATTACTTCATGTAGCAATCATTTACAATTTTTACTTTTTGCCGATGATACCAATATATTTTGCTCGAACTCAGATATATTTAACTTAATGCAAATTATTAATACTGAACTAATATATCTGACCGACTGGTTTAAAGCAAATCGTTTATTCCTAAATATATCAAAAACAAATTTTATGTTATTTGGTTAGAAGAAAATACCTCTTGACTCTGATGGTTTACCAGTGGATCTTCACTTGTTTATTGATGATGTCAAAATTGCACAAGTTGAGTTCACTAAATTTTTGGTAGTAATGATTGACCGAAAATTCACTTTGCAACGTCATATTTCGCTAGTATCTACAAAAGTCTCAAAAGCTTTATATATTCTTAGACGACTTAGGTTTAAATTGCCCAAACGATCTCTGTTAAACATATATTATAGTTTTATATATTCTCACTTAACTTACTGCAACATTATGTGGGGTTGTGCATCCATTTTCTGCTCTAAAAGAATTATTTGTCCTACAAAAACGTGCAGTTAGAATTATTTATAATTGTAATTATTTATCACATACATCTCCAATATTCAAGGACCTTACCATTTTGAAATTGTCTGATATAAATTACTATAACACAGTGTTATTTATGTTAAAATGTAAACATAATTGCCTACCATTAATTTGCAACGAATTTGTAATATCTAGCACTTCTGTAGAGAATAATAATTATTACATGAGAAATGTTAATGAATTCATTGTTCCCTTCTCACGTACAAATGTACGAGCTAAATGCATATCTGTACATGGTCCAAAACTGTGGTATAATTTGCCAGATATTATAAAAAATGCTACGTTTATTTCTAATTTTAAGAAGAATTTTTTAGTTTAATATTTAATCAATATTAATTTAGCCTTTATGTATTTATACTAGTAAAGCTCTCCTTAAACGCTTGTGCTAGTTAATTAGACACAACATTTGTTTCATTCTATTTTTCTTTTCTTGTTTTATTATTTTTCTTTGCACTCTAAAGTTTAGTTTAAATAGTTCGTTTTTTGCTATTTAGAGATATGAACTTAGTTTACTTATTTAATTTGCAATAATTTAGAGATGTTTTTAAAAATTTATTTTGAGTTTCACTTGCCAGTGTCTGGCCATTTCCTGATTTGAAAATGTTCAGTTGTATGGATACCAACGGTTTTACTGTAATTAGTAATGTAATAGAAATGTTTGTATTTCAGACTTCGTAGACTCTGCTATAGCTGCTAATTATGGTATTGCCGAACAGAGCTATAGCTCTTTTATGGTATCCTCTTTCGTATTGTTGTTTGTTTGTCTGACTACATGCACGTTCCTATTGTTTGTAAAATCTGTGCTGTGATAAACAAATAAACGATGCTAAATACTAAATACTAAATATCGATCATGAAATTTATTTGTATAATTGTGTAGGGATAGTCAGTCATCTTCAAATAGTTTGTTTATCATCAGACAATTACAGTAGATGTATACATTTTAATTGGCATTCTGATTTGTGGGTTGACTGATTTGACTCTAATTTTAAAATCATCAGTAGAGAACTGTAGGTTTGATAGTGAAAGTGATGGATTTTAATTATTAAAAATACAAAAAAAATATTTATTCATATTTAATATTCACTATTTAATAATGATAGCATACATGGTATATTCAAAAACATAAATCATTAACCTGTCGGCAAAATTAAGGTGTAATTCATAGCCTTGATAGGACAGAGGAGATAGAGAGAGAGAGAGAGAGAGAGAGAGAGAGAGAGAGAGAGAGAGAGAGAGAGAGAGAGAGAGAGAGAGAGAGAATCTATGTTAACCATGTCAATTTAACTCAATTGTGAATGCATATTTCAATCTATTGTAAAATTTAAAATCTAATATAAGCATGCGCGATTGTAGGTCGAATAATCTTTAGTTAGTTCAGAAACTTCATAAGTTTCTGTTTTTAATTAGAATTAAATCGAGTAACAAACTACTTAACTAATTTAAGAACGTGTAAAACTTTTCTGTCAAGGTATAATTTGTTTTCTCAAACATTTCAGAGTACTTTTACTTTTTATTTACAATTACTACTTTTGTCAAGTGCTTTAACTTTTTACTTAAGCACAATTCTGATAAAGTACTTTTAACTTTTACTTTTACTAACCATTTACTTTTACTCAAAGTATTTTGCTGAGTACTTCTTACAACACTGCCTTTTTCTATAATCGTTAGAGAAAGTAGTTTAATTAGATAGTTTACTGCCATCCTTCAAGCAGCTAACTAGTCGATCAGTCATAATGACTTAACTTAGGCTTGCTGTTTAAAACTCATTTCGTTCTAGTTTAATGATTGATGTTGCTTAAACACTTACTAATAAACGCGAAGCCATGGATTCAAATCTCAGCTGGGCCGCTTTGGGCAATATTGTTTCGACAAAGAATCAGAGATAATCTTTAGACTCACCTTCTCTTTCAATAAAGTGTAGAATTTTTTATATGAATTGTTGATATTTTGCACTATGCTCGATCAGAGTTAAACGTTACGTAATGGACAATTACAATTACGATCAAGTTTTACGGGCGAGTAGAGTTGAAACTTTATGAAATCATAATCTAGAATAGTATTACGTTTAAGTTAGGAAATTAGTGCATAGAAATACAGAACAAAGGCACTTTATTCCAACTCATGTGATAAGCCACTGAAAAAGTGTAATTTAGAGCAGAGCTACAAAGATATACATGTAGGCTACGTGTGGCATGAAATTTAACTTTTGTGAATATAAAAAAGTAGACATCGAAATAAGATACAACTTTTTTGACAGAGAGATAATATAGGGATATATTGAGTGTTGGAGCTATCACTTATTTTAGAATAAGAATTATACCGATTACTCTGGTCTTTATGGTGACTTCGTTAGATGGACCATAGTATTTTCCTGAGCTCGAGATGCCCATCAGCCAGAAAGTATAATGTTTTCCATCTCGCAGTGTGGATAAGACGTAATTTTGAAACTTTGCACTCGTCCTCGTCGAGTTAAAAGTAACGTTATGGAGAACGTCTGTATTATACACAACACAAAACATATTCTACAAAGAAGTATAATTTATTAGTTTATTAAAAGTAATCTATATGTTTGGGGAGTGGATTTAGCGCACTCGGTTAAACTGCGCGTGAATTGAAAGAAGTAAAGCCACGTTGCGCGCAGTTAGTACTTTGAGGGCGACCATTTTGGAAGACCGTTGTCGGCAGCTTTGCACGTAAATAATCCCCAGGGTGATGGAGGTTATTCTGAAATCTGCGCTGGCTGCTATTGGAGCGCCAACAAAAAGGCTACGATTATTAATAACTACGGAGGGGAAACGGAGGAAATAACGAAAACTACAAAAGCAGCAACTATTGGAAAAGAAACTCGACTGCACATGCGTAGGACATGTGTGTACCTATACGGAATAATAAAAAGGACTTTCCATTGTGAATACTCAGCTGCTCGTTTAACTCAAAAATGAAAACCACTTTCATACTCGCACGGTCGCTACTCTAGTAATATGCTGCGATAAAAATATTAGGCTATACCATAAAAAGAAAATATTTCTGAAATTATTACGGCACATTAGAAAAACAAATGCAACTGAAGCGTACTTGTAGTAACGTTGTCATATTTTAACCATTTACGATAACAAACCATGTAAATATATAAGTGATATCATTAAATATGTAAAGGTTTAATTCATTTTAATAATAATAAATCTAATATAATAATAAATATAATATACATATATATAATATAATAAATAACATAATTTATATATATATATATTATATTATATTATTTAATATATATAATATATTAATATATAATATATATAATAATAAAATAATCTGTAATTATTCAATACATCTTTAATTTGGCTGGAGCCAGTGGCTAAGTAGGTAAGCTATTCGACCGCTGATCAGTATGTGCGGGTTCAAATCCTGGGCTCTCCTGTCACTGACATCGCTTTCGAGTGAGGAAACTGACGCTAACCTTACCTTTACCAGCTTTGTCTCACAAAAATCTCTGCTTAGACTTTCAGTTAATAAATGAAAGTTTTAATATATATTTCATCATACCCACCGAATTCATTCGTCAAATCATCCGTGAATATATGTCAACGTGTTTTATTACATATTAACATAGTTAGATGATCGAGTTGATAGTATGGTTGTCTGATAAATAGGAAGTTGTCTGTTTGAATCTCACCCGGAGCGTCTCTAATAATCCCTTGAGAACAGAGAATGGAGGGGCTAAACTTAGTTTTAGTTTCATTTTGTTTCGAAAACATCAAACACCCTGCTAATAAAAAAAGGCTTATATAAGTCATAGGCTAACTTGAGGAGATAACTTTTGTATTTAATTGGTCTGTTAATTTATTCTATGGTTTGAATATTGTCGTAAATCCACTTTAGTCGAGAGCGGAGACTAGTTCAAATCTGAAGTTTCAGACGACAGTCTTCTTTTCTTGACTTCCAAGGGTTGGGGTAATAGTAGATTTTAGAGATTCACTTACACCAGACACTCTGCTAGCCAACTGTACTACTTAATTTTTTAATTATAAATATGAATCCTTTGTTTATTAAATTTACCAAACTGTACACTCATGGAACATAACTACAGACATCTACTTGTCTTTATGCTTTATTTTCCTCTTACAAGTTATGTACGAATACGAATAAGTTATCAAATCTGTGAAATCCCAAATTCGGTCATACTCCTATTGGCTATCCCACTAAAATGGGTCCTAGTCAGCTCCCTTTTCTATTTCCTATAATACCTATCAATATCAGCTATTGCCATTGAAATATCTGTCCTACTTTAGTACAATTTGAAAAATTAATGTTTTAAATTCAAATTAGAAGCTTACTAAGGGTACTCTGGTATGTTTTAAAAGCAAATTAGACATGAACCATTTGGCAACTCTGGTATAATAATACAGTATAGTTTACAGGAATGTAAACTAGAGAAGTTGAGTCTAAAGATTATCTCTGATTCTTTGTCGAAACAATATTGCCCAAGGCGGCCCAGCTGAGATTTGAATCCATGGCTTCGCGTTTATTAGTAAGTGTTTAAGAAACATCAACACATAGCAACACGCCTTACTTCTTCAAGGAGAGAATGTAATGCAACCTGTGCAACGGCTCTCAGCATCAGAGTGGCAGTACTGCAGGACGTACAACGCTGCGTGACCCTCCGCGCCGTACACACACTCAGCAGTCTTCCACGTGATGGTCGCTCTCTCAGGGTTCCCTAAGTCTGGTACCACTTCAATGATAGGAACTGTCACGACTAGAAAAAAATCACTAAATTTGGTAGAAGTGACTAACATATTAACCTACTTTTCAGTTTTCAAATGATATACATATATGTCGAGACTATTATACTTTAATTCTACTAAGCATTTCTATAATAAAAAGTTGCATTAGGTCGTTATAAGAGTTTAGAAATAATTTAATTGAAATTTACCTGGTAATGAAGAGTACACGCGTTCGAGAACATGTCAGACGGTCTCTGACAGCACACTTGTGATATCGAAACAGATATTTTGCTTAGCTTTATGCTTTATTTGAAAATTTCCTCCTAGTGTAAAATCAGGTAGATGTATCTTGGAAAGACTTCATTTACGCTAAAGACTAGAAGATAATAAAAATAGAACCAAAAGTTATGTTTAACGTGTCAGATACTGTCTTTATGCTATTCAAACCGATTGTGACTCCTGTTTCTCAAATAATCGTGCTATCCATTGGGCCATCCAACCGGTACATAAACGGGTTAAAGATTCTGATCGTACATAGACGTAAATTAGGACAGTTATGACACATCACTACCGTTTGGAAATCAGTGAATGAGCGGTTTAAGCATATTGATAATTGTGATTGTGAAGCTTATTGAAGCAAATTAAATATTAATTATATATTAATTATTTAATTAATTAATTAATTAATTAATTAGTACTAATATTAATATTAATTATTAAAAATTAATAATAAAAGTAATAATAACTCTAAGTATCATCGGTTTTATTATTATTATTATTATATTATTATTTAATATTTCTTATTTTAATGTCGGATATAGCTATGATGTGTCTTAAATATTGCATTTAGATAATCATTAGGCTTCTGAACAGTAAGTGAACGAAGAATTATGACTCACCTCCATTGATGGCATATAAGCATTCAATCCAATTAATACCAGTGGAATCAAGAGCCCAACCATAGATATATGAATCAAATCGCTTCTCCAAATCCATTTCAATGTGTCTACTCCTCATAGAGACCGGATTCGTCAATATATCTACTTTTGTCCAGTTTAGGATTCCCTGCATTGTGATTTAAAATTGAAATACAAGTGAAATAAGTAGCTCTTATATTTAGATGGGCCTAATATTAGTTAAACAGAGTTAAACCAAATGTCTATTAATGAAAGTAATCAAGATCGAAACATTATGATTGAAATTTCATGAAATAGGATACATGTAGAATGGCTATGATGTCGGTAAGAATATATTAGTTGGAATCATACAATTATATATAAAGAAGTATTGAATGAGATAGTTACTAAAATGCATTCAAATGCTTATAAAGACGATATGGATGGGATATATTCTTAGCGCTAATGGTTTTACTAAATAGGAATTGCATGAAGAAAATTCTAAAGCAAAAATTTTAAGTAACAGAGATTTTTATGAAAATTAATTTGATTGCTCATGTTTTTTCCAGGACAATGAAATATAGACCAATCGTTAACTGCACCTGTCGTAGGAGCTACTACACAAGAATTGAGCAAAGAAGTGGTAAACCAACTCGGAAGCCATATTTTCCCTTGTTCTGCATAAGGTAAGGATTAGACAGAGCCTTTGCGATTAATTGCTGATTTATGGGATACTCCTTATGGATCGTGCATGCAGACTCTGACTATGAACATGTACCTTGGACCTGTCACTTGGCAGAACACTAGAGTGAGAGGAAGAGTGAGAGAAAGTGAGAAAATTGATTTGATAAAAGAAAACCATATCTAAGGAAAAAACAAAATGCGCAAATAAAGTGTGGAATGTGCTCTATGATGAACTGATGTTCTTCAGCATGAGTAAAATATTAAAAACAGGCTTATACTTTATAAAAGCTTTCTCAAGCATAGAATTTGTGTATAATAAAGCTATTGAAATAGTGAAGTTTAAATTATACTTTAGACTCTAAGTTAGTAACATATGGCTCTATGAAATTGAATTTGAAATTGAAAATGAATTGAAATTGTTCTCCAGTGCGGGCTTTGTCGACTCCTACGCCACGCTCGGCATAATTTCTTCTTTTTGCAGTGCTTGTGCTCTAAATGGCCACCAACTTAGAAACAAAAGTAAAAATGTCGAGAAATTAGTTAACTAAATAAATGAAAGAACATCTTACTGAACAGGTTGAACTGCTTCCGTTCCTCTCACACCAGTAAATCGTTAAACCGTTGTATTCTTCTGTCCATGTCAGCTGAACAGATCTCTCTATTCCTTCAGCTATCAGCTCAACTTCCTGATGGTGCTTGTGAACTGCAAATAATTTGGAAACCATAAAGTTAGTAAGTTAAATTCGGGCTCTGGGTTGTATCAAAACCATTTCCTCGAACTTCTGAATTAATAGATAAACCTAAATGAGTTAATTTCTAATTTCAAAATGTTCAATAAATATTTTAAAATTGTGGGTTTAAGGAAACAGGGTAGGCCTATATATGCAGAGCAATAATCTAGATTTACTTTACAAAATTGAATGTTTGAGTCTAGTAAAATGAAATTTCACCACGGGCTGGAGCCAGTGGCGAAATAGGTAAGATACTCGACCTCGGATCAGTAGGTGCGGGGTTCAAATCCTGGGCTCGCCCGTCACTGACATCGCTTTCGAGTGAGGAAACTGACGTTAACCTTAGCTTTTTAGCTTTAGTGATGATTTTCAGTTCGCTTCTTTGCTTAAAACTGTGTCAGCTTCTCTCGGTAAAGACCTCAAACATCGCAACACGCCTTACTTCTTCAAATAACGACTTCGTATTAGTGCCGCTGCTATTACAATTAGGATAACAGCTGCGTGTACTTTTTACTACCACTTCGATACGATTTCAGGTAGGCCTATCAGTATAATTTAAGCATTAGTACAACTTTAGTATATATATATATATATTATATATATATATCTATACATGTATATATAATGCGTATTATATACATATTATAGTATTATATAATATGTGTAGTATACTATATACTATATATATATACATACATATATATATATATATATATATATATATATATATATATATATATATATATATATATACATATATATATATATATATATATATATATATATATATATATATATATATATAATATTTATAATAACCTAAATTGGTACAAATTTATATGAGTAAAACTATGTGAGTAAAACGGATGTCATTTTTTAGCTATATGATCAAAACATGCTAATGTTCTGGTCATATAGTTTTGTTTAGTAATGCTAATCGTTTAGAATTGGAAGAGTTTTTATACTGTCACTGGTCGATGAGATAACAATGGCTTGACAGGTTGAGCAGCTGCAGGCGGATTGTTGAAAATGTTGTTTGTCAGTTAAATCATTGACAGCGTTTACGATAATATACTGAGGCCTATTGGTTAGCGACAGTTGGTAGGATGACTGGTCTGAGTTCGCTTCTCCGCAGGGCTGACAAGTCCAATCTTTCGTGGTGATATCCATCTCAATGCACGTGAATCTGTAGAGTAACCCTGGGCCGCATTGTTCGGTTGTAGAGACACGCTTAGCATATTTAATAAATGAGAAATAATGCATAAGTTACGAGACATTGATTATTGTTGATATTTTGTATGTTAAATAAATTTTTATGTCAGCAAATTATCTGAAACAAAATTGTCATTTAGTTAAGTTACCTGTGACAAAAGATATCAGTTAAAATCATAAAAAATCTATTAATTAAACGACTGCATCACTTAATCTACCAGTGAACATTGCTAATGATTTGATTGGTATACATGTATTTGCGTACATGTAAGTAGGCGTATATCGGAAATGTACTTACATTTAGCGAAACAGTATATTTCTTCGTCAGCCACAGAATTGACAGTTTCAACTACTACACTGCTATGCAAAAAATTATAATAAAACAGCTTCTGGAAAATTCAGGCTTTGGCGTGAATAGGGAGCTAAGGTAGGAAACCCTCTTCTGCTGAGACCCATATTAAACATTTCCTGAGAATGATTTTGTTCAACAAATAACTTTCAGACAGCTCCGATGTTAAAAAATTGCTAAGACTTCAATTTATCTGTTTTTTCATATCGTTTATTTCTTATCTCAGCACAGGTTATACAAGTGATATACAACATATAGCACAGGTTATACAAGCACAGGTTAGACAAGCGATAGGAACATACATGTAGCCAGATAAACAAACAAGCAATTCGAAACGGGCTACCATAAAAGAACCTGAGCTCTGTGCGTTAAATTAGATCACACTGCTCTCGGTAGTCTCTTTCAACAAATGAACTCCAAGCCAATTGAAGTTTATAAATTAGCTGAATGAAAAATAAAGCGTCAGAAGAAAAAATTATATTTCAAATTGAACAATGGAAGTCTAACCTTCCAGTAGAATTTCACCCTCCTTCGGGCATCTTTATCAGGTGGCTCGATGACTTCGTATCCACTTGAAGAAATGTGTGGCTGGGCGCATACGTCTGAACATAATTAAGCATTTGCTGCCTTTAATACTTTATTAAATAAAGTCTCGAGATTTATTGGTTTCACAAAATTAATTTTTAAGCACTTACACGCATTAAACCTGATATTTCACTATAAATCTGCACGGTATATGCAGTAACTTGTACAATTTCTTTTTATTCTTCAAGTTATACACATGGTTGATAGCATGTGCTAAAGTTTACTTGCATTTTTCCTGTTTTTTAATTTTAGTATTTTCTTAAATCTCAAAATTATTAGGCTAATAATCGTTTTTCTTTAATGATAGCGCATTGCAGCAATGTTTTATTTTCTGTTAGGGCCTAATCATCGCATTTTTACATGGTCTTTTCCTCTTTACCATAGAGCGTTCCATCCAATTCATTCTTCGCAATATCTCAACTCGTTAGATTTATGAATAAATCAGTGAATTTTATGATTATTGTCAGAAACTTTTCATTAACTTCGTTTATGGCTCAACTCCACACTTTATGAACATTTTTCATTTAAAAATATAGTATGTGGCAATTTATTTCTAGCACAATCTCTTAGATATACGCGTAATATTGTGCTACATGAACGCTACATATAACGTGCCTGAATTCGTATAATAGACATTTTTTGTTTGACTCTATTCACATTCGCAGATCTATAACTTTTCTGCTATAAAAGTTATTTGTACACATTTTTTTACTTTTGGGATAATTGGCTGCTGGCCAGCTCCTATGACTTTCAAGGGCATCGGTCAGCTCATTACGCCTTCCTTGTATAACAATAAGGTACCAGTTAAACACAATGTAGTTCTCATGCACATTGTTAATTCCATTATATAGGCCTTGGCTATTTTTACCAACTTGCAAGTAGGCTCTTTATTGTATGTGCTGTATGGTAAATTCAGCACGATACAACGCAACACAAAAGATTTCTACAGCTTTTCATGCTTTTACAATAGTCTCTAAAGCTGCACTAAGCGGGGTAGCAATTTTCGCAGCCATCATCAGCTGAGCGTAACCGTGAAGAATTTTAGAAAAACGTGTTAGCTAGTATCAACCTTAACAGTTAGTAATCTACATTTATTTTCATTGTTAATTTAAAGTCCATTAAACTCTGTCAGAAATTTCTGCAAAACCCACTACGAGAATGTTCCAGGCAGATTGAATGTCTAAAGCAATAGGCCTTATATCTCATTTTCGAAGTTGTGTTTCTCTCTTCTCTCTCTCTCTCTCTCTCTTCCCCCTCTCTCTCTGTCTATCGTTCTTCTTTCTCAATAATTATTGAGAGAGAGAGAGTGTGTGTGTGTAATAGTAATAATAATAATAACAATAATAATAATAATAAGTGTTATAATAATAATAATAGTAAAATAAATATAATAATATATTCGTTTATTTTCGTTCAATCTGACAACCGCAGAAAGTTACAGCACAGAAATTCCAATAGACATAGCATAACAAATTACAGATATAGCATAAACAGTTAATAGGCTAGATATAAGAGAGATAAAACTAAAAATTGTTCTCGCTAACATTTACCACATGAATATTACAACATTACATAAATCAATGGCTTATACTATTCATAATTGCCATATAGGGCGTACTGTACTATGAGTAAAGAAGAATCTTTTAGTATTCATTAAATTAACTAGCATCATCTAGAATCATACGAATAATGAAGTTTTTATCGCTCAGACTGCTTCGTTTTATGGGAAGGGAAAAGCATCTCTTAGCAGTATTTCTTCGGGTTGGGTAATTATGATTGTTTTGTGGAGGTAACAAATGCGCCAGTAAATGTGCAGGGTTGTTACAGATTGCCTTGAAAAGATTATTGTCAGCAAAGTTACATAGATCCTCAAAATTAGATTCTTTACTGTAGAATCCAGCTCTCCTTGCCTTCTTTAAAAAGGTTTCAAGACGGGTTCTCTCTTCAGCATTTGTAAAGCCCCACCAAAACTGGGAGGCATATAGAAGCTTAGAGAGTGTGGAGGCTTGAAAGACTCTCTGAAGAAGATCATTTGCCAAACCTTTACTACGTAAAGAATAGAGCGCAAAAATGTTGCTCGAACACAAGCTAATGATGTTTGTGATGTGAGCAGAAAAAGAAAAGTTATCAGATACTATGACACCTAAGCATTTGATGTTAGAAACCCGCTGAATTCCTTCAAGGTGTGGGACATCTCTTATCTGCCTTTTTTGCTTGGGTAATTGGAAGAGAATTTCTTTTGTTTTATTTCGATTTAATAGTAGATTGTTAGAGCGGGACCAGTTTTCGATATGAACTAATTCCTCTTCCGTTGAGTGAAGGTTAGAGGCAGGCACAATCAGGTATGTGTCATCGGCATATTTGAACAAAGAGTTTGTAGGCTGTAGGGTTTTTAAGTCTGATGTAACAATGACAAATGCAGTTGGTCCAAGGGCTGATCCTTGGACTATGCTGGCATTGATTGCTGCTGATGACGATGTTTGACCATCAAAGATAGTGGTGTGTGAACGGGCCGAGAGGAAGCTGGCAATCCACCCATTAATGTTGCTAGGCACATCTAGGGTACACAGTTTATCAATCATTTGTGAGTGTCTGACTGTATCAAACGCCTTGCTGAAGTCTAACGCTATTACTCTGACGAAGGTCTCAGTTTCGAGCATAGACGAAAGTTTGTGAAAGAAGGCAATGAGAGCAGCAGTAGTGGATCATGTAGGGCGAAATGCATACTGATTGGTGAAATCAAGGCTTGGAGGTGAAGATAATAGCGCTGAGTATATATACCGTGACGTGATAATACGCTCAGTGATGCGTGAGAGTACAGGGGTGATGGAAATAGGGCGATAGTCAGACATGACACTGGGGCACGAAACCTTGGGTATCGGTTTAATTACTGAGGATTTCCACTGAATAGGTACATAGGAATTGCGGATAGACATATTGATTAAGTTAGCAAGAGGAGCTGCAAAGACTGGAGCAGATAGTCTCAAGCACCATGCAGGAAGGTCATCGGGACCAGTGGCTGTTGGTTTTAATTTGCCCAGAATGTGGAAAATTGTAAATTCTGAAACGGGGTTATTAGGTATATTATTCACTTGGTTTATGATTGGTTCATTATACTCACTGTCGGTTGAGACTAGTGCATAATAGCTATTAAGCGTTTCAGCATTTATGCTCGGATTGGGAGAAGATCGTTGATATAGCTTCTTACCTGTGACCTTCTTTACTGCTGCCCATAGATCATGGGAGTTAGTGGCAGAGTTTAGATTTGTTAACTGATAAGAGTTATATTTCGTTATGAGTTTTCCTATTTTTATCGAGAGAGCATTAGCAATATTTAACTTTCCTTTGTGCATTAAGGCATTTCTCTTTCTAAGGAGTGACTTAATTTCGGGTGTAATATAGTCTGGCTCATTGGATGTTATTGTAACAGTTTTAGTCGGGAAAAAACTATTGAGGAGAGATATTGCCTTTGAATAGAAATGATCAAATGAATCCTGCACATTGGTGATTGAAGGATTAAAGAATTCTGAGGATGGGATGGAAGAAATATGCGACAGATACTTAGCATTATTAGATGGTGTTTTATGACGAAAGGTATATGTCTGCCTAGTTTTAGTAGAACAGAGTTTGACATCCCCGTTGTAAGCTACTATGCCAGAATGATCACTAAGAACTGTAGATTTAATTATTTTTATCTTACTATATAAGATATCGGAAACAAAAATATGATCCAGAATATTGTTTCCACGTGTAGGAGTTGATACGAGGTCTTGAAGACCTGTTAGCTCGGATATACTGCTGGCTTTTATGCCATTAAAATCGCCTGCTAGTATTATTAAGTCACTAGATTTACTTAAACAGTCAACAGAAGTAGCTACATAACTTAAAAACTGACTATTATCATACACAGGGTTAGGAGGATGGTATAAACCACCAATTAATATTGTTTTACAGTTATCTATAAGCTCTATCCATAGCACCTCGAATTGTTTGCAGTCACCGGCAACATTCACAACTCTTGCTCTATATTTATTGCTAGCGTATATCAATACTCCGCCCCCTCTACGACCTTCCCTATCTCTCCTGTTAGATGTGTATCCATCAATGTGCTCAAATCCTGCTGAGTGTTTTGCTTTAAGATGGGATTCCACTATGACACCGACGTCTAAATTCATGCTGATCAAATCTGTGGCTACATGTTGTAGTGCATTAGGCTTAGCTATTGATCTAGCATTGAGCACATATAGAGAAGGGGGTTGAAGAGGTGAAGCTAACGTCTGTTGTTGAGGGCAGTTGTTGGTGATGTTGATGACGGGTACAGATGTGAGATATCTAGGAGTTCGAGTAGGCTTAGAGCGCTGAGTAGATTGAAGAAAGGATGAGTGACTGAGAGGAGTATAGACGGTTTGAATAGGCCGCTGTTTGTTCACTCCACTGCGGCAGCCTCTGTAGTGCAGCAGGCCCAGGGACGAGAGAGACTGCAGCGCACAGCTGCTGATGCAGCTGCTGAGGTGAGTAGAGCGACGTATGGCGAAGAGTCGAGCTCGACTATAAACAGTCGGCCTTATAACCTCAGCTGCTGTAGACAGCAGTCTGCTCGCGGTAGCCATAGTGAAATATATCCAACTAATACGAGACTTTAAGAGTTAAATGATATGATAAATTATATAGTTATTGGCTTAATTCAGTAAGTAATTATGATATCCAATCATGAAAATGAGTTCACGAAGATGTGTAGACATTGAAACTTAAGGGATACTTGATTATAGACATTATAGACATTTGACCAAGCTGCTGCGACGCCACGCAGCCCAGCTATCAGTACTTGTCCTACTACTATATATTAGTTGATTGAGCTAACTCAAGTTTATTCTTACAAATTTAATGTATAATCACAGCAGCAGAACAGTTCCGTTACATATATAAACTACAAAATGACTACAAAATCTCACTAAGTACGAAGTTATTTACAAAAAAAACGTGGATAAAAGGAAGAGCAAAGTTAAACACGCGCGGCAGCCACGGAGGCGCCAACCCAATTTCAAATCTTCTTCTTTTATTTAATCCCAGTTTAACTAGGGTCGGATACGAATGGTCTTTCTCCATTCCTCTTTCTCCCAAACCATATCAAAGTCTCTTCCATTCTTTGTAGGAAATTTTGTAGCAATTTCTGAGGCCTAGGCGTTCACCAACTGAATGCCCTTTCTGACGTTGGTTTGGATCTTAGTGCTTTAGTCACCTTCTACGACACGTGCACCGGTCACCGGTTGGTCTATTCTTTAAACAACCCGGACACAACACGGGGAAATAATAATAATAAGTAATTATAATAATAATAATAATAAATCCAGATCAGACGGCAAGCGCCCGAATGGCATGACTTTAGTGCCCTGGTGCAATGGTAAATGTGCCGTATGGGACGTCACGGTCATTGACACTATGGCAAACTCCTATCTGAATACGACTTCAGTCACTGCTTGTGGAGCTGCTGATCTAGCCGCCTCTAAGAAAATGGATAAGTACCGCGATCTATCCTTAAGGTACTAAGTTGTTCCGGTGGCCATGGAAGCCATGAATCCATGGATCCGGACGGAGTTGACTTCATTAATGGCATAGGAGGGCTAATTGCAGAGCGAACCAGCGATAAGCGAGAGACCTCTTTTCTTTCCCAAAACTTTCAATAACTTTGCAAAGATTTAATGCAGTCTGCTAATAATAGTAATAATAATAATAATAATATTTTTTTGGTTCATATAGTTACTCACATGACATACCTCATGTGCTACATAGTTTCCATTCTTGGTTGCTGTTTTTGTTTTGTTTTATTTGTTGTTGTTTTTTGTAGTTTTTTGTAGTTTTAGTTATTTCCTCCATTACTCTCCATGGTTATTAATAATCAACACTCGGTCTTCCAAGGTGGTCCCCCACAAAGTATTAACTGGTGCGTTGGAGCTTAGCTTCGTTCAATTAACGTGCAGCTTAGCCTAGTGCGCTAAGTCTCGCCCCAGTAATGAGTCGCGATCAGCCATTAAAGAGCTCATAGGATTGACCTGCACTGATGGGAAGCTCCGGACGGTGTCTCACAAATTCCCTGGGCAGAGGGCAAGTGTGTTAGATGGGATGGCACTGCGACGGATACTGTCTCAGCAAGCTATCTCGGCCTATCTTACGTTGCTGCTGGTGCTCTTGTAGAGTCCGTTGCTAATAGGAAAACCCCGAAGTATGGAGAAATCTTTTGCAATAATATTTTCATGCCTATTGCCTTTGAGACCCTGGGCCCCATCAACTCGGTCGCGTCAGACTTTATTCATGAAATAGGCAGGAGGACCAGCGCCATTACTGGTGATCAACGTGAAAAGCTTTTCTTTGCTTTGTCAGCGACTGTCTATTGCTCTTCAGAGATTCAATGCTGTCTGTTTCCATGGCTTTTTGGCTAATGCGGCTTTTCAAAGTGTAGAGGAATTATATTATTTTAATCGTTTCATTTTGTAACTTTTAATTAAATAAAGTGTCTTTTTTAGCCAAGGGCTCTATACAGCCAAGGATATTAAAAAGTGTAATAATAATAATTGTTAGTATTATCATAAAGCGACAATATATGTTAAATGCCCCAGTAGCGCTGAATGTACAGTGAAGGTCAAGTAGCTTGGCGGTATAATGTCACATTCGACGTAGTGGCGAAATTTCTGTAAGTCTGAAACGTAAGCAATGCATATACAGTCTTTCATTGTATATTTCGCATCTTTTTTCTGCTCATATACAGTAGAAGTCACTTTTTAACTGCTAAGCTTTTACGATTAAGTGAAGCGTTGTCTGTATTACCTGAACTAGGTTGCGTGAAATTATATCTTGTGATTTCACTCCAAAACAACGATTCCTGTACTTTGCGTTGAACCATGACCGTATACTGAATGAAAGGCTGAGCCCTGAACGTTATCAATGCAAACTTCTCTATCTGACTGTTAACAGTGACCGATACAGCTCCCTAATAAAATGACATCAATATTTTACTGTAATCAATTGAATGTTTTAACCCCTCAAAGCAAGAAAATTGCACATCAGTGTGAATTAGTACACTCTTGAGCCTAATTTTAATAGCCTGCTAAATGAATTTGATGTCTTGAACTGCTAGAATTATATTAGAGTTCCAGAAAGAAACTCGTTTCATAACTGATTTCACAATAATTAATTCCGCAGACATACTTCTAAAGAGATAATTGGATAAAGTGAAAACCAAAACACATCATTGTGCATAAAATTATAATAAATCAACACACAAAATTTTAATCTACAGAATGTAAATAGTTCGCCGAAGATAATCAAAATATAAGAATGAAGGTATAGACTCGATATTTTGTAAGTTGACTTTAATCCTGTAATTGTCAAGAGACAGTGCGGTTAAACCGTCAAGCAAAATAACAACAAACAAATTTATTTTAAATTTTAAATAAATTGTTGAAAGAGTTTAAAATAATGTCGCTTTAATTATAAATTATAGTGCCTAAAGTCAAGCTTTAGGTGAATATTTTATATGAAGAACAAAAGTTACTTCGGTTTCTGGGCTAGTAGCGTAACCAGAAATTTGTCATGGGATAGCAGCGTAAAATGTTTGGGTGGCAGCTTAAATGTTAATGGATCCTCATTCCGCCATAGGTCTAAATTTTGACCCGTTTGCTTTGGATCTTGGACTTGCACTGTTTTGATCTCGCTTTCTCTTGTGGTCATTGCATACTCAGTCGTCATCGTGTGACGTTTTTACGCCTGTTTGTGCGGAGTCTGCAAGAGACGACCCTGACATTGCCTTATGGCGATGAACCAGACGTTAAATTCCTATTGATTGATTGGACAAGGAATCTGTATATAATCAACACAAATTGCGTTGGACTGCGGGGCAGCTGGGTTGGACTATTTCATATGGGGTGGCAGCTTCCCCCGTGCCTCCCCCTTATTTACGACCCAGTTCTGGTCAAATATATTATTTGACAAATAGGCCTACTAGTTTAATTTTTGCATGTGTCATACCGAGTGATGTTTGCTGACATAATTCGCTAGGAATATAACGGGCGCAGGATGTTCAATGTGAAGAGGAATTATCAGAATGTGTCGCTTGTCTTCACTACGCAGACTCAGGTTTGTAGGAGGTGAAAGTTTCACTGAAAATAAAACCACAGAAGTATATTTGTATACAAGTGCAATATAATATTTGTGGCTATATTCAGGTATTTGTAGAAATAATATTTAGTAGGCCCTACTCATTATAGATCATCCAATTTCAAACTTTCTTGAAATGCACATACCTTTATTAAAATTATATTTTGACTTTTGCATTATATGAAGTGTTTCTCAGAAAAAGACGTGTTAACTTAAAGGAAGCTCGGAAGATGATGGAAAGATGGAAACTATGACATAAACCTACTTAGGGCATAATTTTGTTTAAAATAGACTTGTCTAAACTACATGTATTCGGTAGTTGCAGTCGCTGGACTTTTAGCCATTCAATGAAATTAAATGATAATATATCAGTTACCATGTATAAATTAATTATCCTTAATTATTTCCATAACCTTTCCAGCAATAAGAATTCATTTTATGTTAAATGTTATATTTTGCCAATAAAGAAATATTTCTATATATTATTTATAAGAATTTTTTATAAAACGAAGTACATTAAAATATATGTATTTATAAATTAATAATTTTTATGCCTTAATAGCTCTAAAAATTGTTATGAAATATGTAGGGCCTATTATGCAGAAATTCCTACTGAACAACGGAATGCTCCCGTTACTTCCTTGCAATAGACTCATCAGAATATAACAAACTTCATTAAATATAAGAATATAGGAAAAATTCGAAATTAGAGACTGTTCAGTTGAATAGTAAATATAGTAAGCTTGTTCGGTAGAATATTAAATATATAGTATATCGTAAACTTATAATGCTAAATAAAAATGTCATATTTAGGCCCTATCAAATGAGGAAAGCATTGTTCTTACCCACGCTAGATACTTTGAAGCACTTAATGGTTGATAGGATGGTTAGATTTCTACCAGATAGTCTTATTACAGCCGAAGCTTGAACGCAAAGATGATGATTAAGATCATCTGCAAAATCATAGTTCCACCTACAAACTGAGCCATCTTCCTCGCTGCATTCAATCCTCCACAGAACAGGATTTAGCTTATATAAATCTCTGGAAAGTAAAAATTACGTTCAGTTACGACAGGCGAGCGTATAGCTTCTAAACGATTGCCTAACTAAGACACGAAAAGAGCAAAGCATGGCAAGGCTGAGCAAATCATGGCAAGAACTAGTAGATCAGAGTAAGACAGAATAGGGTAGAGAAGTGCTACTCAATTCTATGAAAAAGTTTACTATGACTAATAATAATAGTAATAGTACTAATAATAGTAATAGTACTATAATAGTAATAGTAGTAGTAGTAGGCTACTACTACTAATAATAATAATAATAACAGTTATAATAATAAAAATAAGCACTAGAAGATGATTTATCATAATTTCTATAGTTAAACGTTGCTGATCGCAGCAGCGGGTGACATTGCCCTCAATCCACTGCTTTTGGCTCCAGCAACGCCCGTCCCCTCTTCTTCTGTTATCGATCCACGATGTAATCGACGACGGTGACTCCCCTGAATAGGGGAGTCACCGTCGTCGATTACACAATCGACGACGATTGATCACACAATCAATTATATGTTCAATCGAATAAAACTGTCTGACTATCATATAGACTTCAATTACTTTCAATATACTTTGATTGCTTCGCGTAAGGCTGTAATTTTGATAAACATCTCGCTGGCTGCTTTATTTAATTAATTTCAAGAGTTAGAAATAGGGTCTTCAAGACCACGAGTTGCAGTATTTATGATTTAGACTGTTTAATGATTTAATGTTTAATGTTAGAATGATTTAGACCGCTACTTATTATAGCCGCATTTTTATATGTACAATGGTGATAATTTATAGAGAACAAAAGGGTATCTTTTTATTAACATCAGCTAATATATATTTACTCCTTCTACTCAGATTGTTTGTTAGAAATGTATGCTAAGATGATGCTTAACCATTTCAGATGTTTTTTAAACTTAACTCTCATTAATGAGCAAAGACATAATTTTCAAACAGTCTAGAACGTAACTTTATTCCATCGTGGCATAGTAAGAAATTAATTTCCCATAAAGATCTAGATGCACTCTGTTTTTTAACGATCCGCTCAGAGATTATAGAGGAATTATTGTTTCCTAAAAATATGTTTCATGGCTAAATATCGTTAATCTTTGATGAGTTTGACATCATTTATTGGAAAATTCAAAGCTTCGTTCAGAATGGGGGGCGAGTCAGTGATGTTTTGCGCAATGAGGTGTAGTGGGCGTATTAATACTTGGCTAGGTTCTCTTTAGATGTACAATTTCCTGAAGTTCATGCAGGGAATTGGCATTCATTTTAAATAACCCATTGCTTTATTCTAAAAAGGCAATTCATTATAACGCGATTACTAACGCTGTAGCTTAATAGCCCAGGTTACTGAATCTCATTGCACTTACCTAATATGCCATGATAGTGTATATCGGATATGCTTAGGATTGGTGATTCCTATTTGCTTCATCTGATCTTCGCGTGAAGGACCAACAACGCAATCAACATTCCTCCAGTCTCGTATGACACAGCTCAGCACTGCCGGTTCTATAGGTCTTCCTGTGGGGTACATATTAGAGATGGGAATTTTATGAATTTCCAGAGTTCGGGTTCGGTTCGATTGGTTGAAAATGAAAGTTCGGTTCGGTTCGGGTTCGGTTCTAACAAGGGTTCGGGTTCGGTTCGGGTTCGGCTTGCTTTCCAACTCGCAAGAGTTGGAAAGCATGCCGAACCCGAACCCGAGTTCGAAATGGTTTGGTTTGGATAATGTTGCAATTGTTTAACTTTACTTATAATAATCATGGTTATGACAACATGTTTAAAATGGTTTATGGTAAATATGCTTAAAAATTCATTAAGTCATAATAGCTGCCACATTTTTTAACCTGGGTAAAAATATGACAATGAAAATGGAGAGAAGTGGTATTTATTCCAGTACATTTCTTAAAATATTGTTAGTTGACCAACAAATGTTCATAGTATAGATATTTAGCTTTATTATTGTATCTGAAATATTTTCCTTGATTATAATGAGCAAATAGAATGCTTCATCAATTTTTACATTTTTATTATCACTAGAGGCCTATATATATTAGATACGTTTATAATTAAGTGGAAATGTCTTGGCTAAAATTCGATCCAATATTTCAGAAAAAAAGTGCAATTTAGTAACATAAAAATGTCAACTAAAGATGATTTGGTAAACACGTGTACTTCCATAGAAAAATGATCATAATATACACCGTTTGCTATCAACTGACCAATAATAAGCTTCATAATTTACCTTAGGGTTTCAAATTTGAAACTCTCAGATCAATTATGAAGTTACGAAAATAGTTATGAAATTATTGCATCGCTATGGTGCAAAATTATTTACTCCAGATAGCTGTAACACATATAGAATATCATATATAATTATTTGTAAATCTGGCTGCAAAACTATTAAGGTAGCACACTAAAATTAGAAAAAACTCATAATTTGAATTTAACAAGAACAAATCCACCTCGATTGAGTCAAGCATTTTCAGATTTTTATAGGATACTCTCATAACTTTTGTCTCCTTGGTGTTAATCTTCATTCTATATTTCAATGCCGTATCACTCAGACTATCCATTATCTTCTGTAGGCCCTTCTCGCTTCCCGCTGCCATTCCTTAGTACCGCTACCATTTTAAAATTTGTGTCGGAACCAGCCTTACCTGAATATATGCTGTTAGATACTGTAAAACATGTAAATGCAAAACTAATATATATTTGTATTGTTCTAACTATCTTTATTTAATGTCAAGCTGGTGAAGAAGAAAGAAACTCCAATAGTTCGGGTCGGTTCGGTTTGGACAAAGTCCGGGTTCGGTTCCGGTTCGGCCAGAGTCTGGGTTCGGGTTCGGTTCGGTTCGGCCAGAATCTGTTCGGGTTCGGTTCGGGTTCGGTCAGAGTCTGGGTTCGAGTTCGGTTCCGTTCGGTCAAAATTGTAGATTTTAGGGTTCGGTTCGGGTTCGGTTCGATTCCCATCTCTAGTATATAGCATCGCATGCTTACAGTGATATTATAATCTAAGTCGTGGATGCTACGAAACATGTGTAACATGTAACATGTCATAACGTTATTAACAAATAAGCAATTTATGGCAGCATAGAATTGCTGCAAAAGAACGGAATCCATAGCTCACATTACAACTTACATGCAGAACAACTTAGGGCTATATGTCTGGGTAAATTGACCTGTAATGATGTTGGGGACGTCCCTGACATCATCACTGGATGAGGAAACGGACGTTAAATCTTTATTATTGTTATGATTATTATGATTATTATGATTATGGTTATGATTATTATGATTATTATGATTACTATGATTATTATGATTATGATTATGATTATGACTATGATTATTATTATTATTATTATCATTATTATTATTATTATTATTATTATAAAAATTCGGTGCGTTACGAACCACAAATTTCATTCAACAAGGCGAATCTAAAAGAAGTGTGTAAGTTCAAGCTAGTTACTGAAATTTTTCGTTTATTTGTGCATTCTTAACACATACATGTACGCAGTACAGAATTTGGTTGATTTTTGATATTATCGTAGTTTTTAAATGTTTTCTCTCTTTAATATTACTACAATTAGTATAATTAAAATTCGTTTCCGTTTGAGGTAGATTACAAGAAGATAATTAAAGAAGGAAATTTTCCGCATGAAGGAAATTTCCTGCCCTAATCGCACTCATTCTCGCCTGAGTTTTCCCTCATCTGCACTCATAGGCGTAAACCTGAAATTTCTAACAAGCGAGACGGAATTTAATAAAGGCCGAAAAAGAGGCCGAAAAGAGGCCCAAATAAATATTTAATGTGGCCGAAATTCTAGCAGCAAATTGTTAAGTTTATATAATTTTTGTTAAAAAAATAGCCCAACAGCCCGAACATCAAAAAAAAATAAAATCAATGAAAAGAAGCTTTAGGGCAGGTGACGGGACATCAGGCTACAGTAACTGACTGTCCAATAAAAAATTAATTTCTTATTGTATATTGGAATTTGTTGTTATTGATGAACAATCCTTCTATTTTCCTGCAAAATTCTTATTCCTAATTCTTATTCAAAATTCTTTGCAATCATTTCAGGCGCGATCTAAGAGACAAACTGAGCAAGTCCTGTCAGTTGTACATCACACATTGTTGTCAGGTTCTTCTGAGCCGACGCAACTCAGAAAAGTGGGTTCTGCTGAGAAGGTGGTCACTTGCAGGGTAGCCAAACTGTTTAGAAGCATATTTAGATAATGATTTATACACATGTCCCAACTGCTTTGCCAGGCTTATCGGGTTGAATTAGCCCACTTTGCATGGCATAGCTGAAATTCTCCTTTAATTTTTACCTCCTCGCCAGGGAGTATACAACCACACTTATCTACATGTATCTACATGTATGATTGCACCCAGCACAGTACTGCAATATCCAAAGCAGAACGCAGGGATCAAAATTTGTAGAGCAAAGGCATGGGATTTCCAACCGAAACCGACTCTTTCGGTTTCGAGAGGGGTGATGGTTTTAGCTCCCCTAGTCCGCTCTACCTAGACATAGATATAGTCTACCTAGATATAGATATATTAAGAGAGAGAAAGAGAGAAAGAGAGAGAGAGAGAGAGAAAGAGAGGGATAAAGATCGTCAGCAATTGATTGCCCATGTTAATTGTACAGATTCACTGGTCAAACACACAACAATTTACGATGTTATACATCGATTATATAGTACGCTCATTCATGCTCTAAACTGCTCAACTGAATAGCAACCGATCCTCAGAGTCACCGAAGAGCTGCGCGGGTGAGGCGAGGTGATCAGTTGACACGATACCGATGACAGCTTTGGCATAATATTATACTGGATTAGTACGTCGTTCATTAGTCAAACGTGTTTACTGCTCGTCATTTGATATGAAATACTGATACAATTCGTGAGTTGAAATTGTCTTCACTGGAATCAAATCCGGTAGAAAATCTTTGGTCTGATAAAAAAGTTTTGGTATAGGACGAGAAATGTTTTACTGAGTCACTCATTTCATATCTGCTCTTCAGAGCTAGCAGTTTACCACAATGCAAATGTTTTATCACAATGTTTTTTACTTCAAAAAGCCCGAATAAACCAACTGCACCGTTGCGTAGTTGTCCCATGTATTACACTTAGCTTCGATATTGCTGCAGCCTGTGATTCGTGGATTATACGGAAACTTCATGAAACATGTAGGCCTATTTGTTTCTCCATTTCGGGTTTCTTGATTACAAACAGATATCAGGTACGACAATTTTCAACATTTTCATTGAGGCGTCAAGTTTTGGATCGTCTGCATTAATATCGTATATTTTTATACATTTAAGTTTTTGTCCATGTCACCCGGTTTTCCTACCTCGTTGTTTTCTTTAACATTTTCTCATGAGATTTGTAAAGGAACAACTTTTTATTCTATAAGTAAATATAAATATCTATACAAAAATATATATTAATTTCTGCCGGGACACACAGCAATATTGTTTTAAATTAACTAATTAATCGTGTAATTCAAAAATTGTGCTAATATTAGTAAATATTAATATTAGATAACATTAGTAGGTATCAATATTTACTAATATTTCCTAAAGTGCTTTCCTAAGCTTAATTAAAATTGTTTAATAACTAATAACTTACGGAAAACAAAGATCCTGGAATACGTAGGATGAGCTGCATCGTTGCCGCAAAAGCATTCGACGTACTGTATTGGGGCAAGACTTATATTCGTCAAAGTAAGAACTGCTGTACCATTCGATATTACTCGTAGGAATGGTGGTGATGTGTAATTCAAATTTTTTTCTTTAGTAGTGTGCCGAAAATGAATGCAAGTAGAATTAACATCGTTTACATTAGATTCCGCCAAGCTGCACATCAGTTCCACTGTATCACCTTCAAACGCCTCAACGTAAGCTGGCCAGATTTCTGAAAAATTGCATTAATAGCACTAACAAATTGTGGGCGTTCATTAGTGTATAAATAATTAATGATATTAATCATTATTGTATCACAAATTGTACAGAAATAATAATTTTCTCTCTGTCTATGTATTTTATATTCTTTCTTGTTACTCATAATACATCATATTTTATAAAGTGTCTCCTATATTATTCTCTTATAGTGTTTTTTTACATTCTCTCACCTCAAGATTATTCATAGCATCTGACAGTTTAGAGCAGATGCTGCATATAGGCAGATGCTTCAGCCAGAGCTACAGTAGAATAGAATAGAACAGAATTTAATCTTTTTCAACTCCATGCAGAATTTAACCACACATACGGAAAACCTGCAGAAGAATTGAAAAGAGACAAAAGGACTAGTTGAAACCAATATGTGCCCCGAACATACACAATAAATTTATAACGGAATACTAATCTTTAATTACGTTAAGGTTTATTTATTTCTGACAGATCCAATTATTTATTTCTGACAGCTATGACAATTTAATGTTGTACCACGAAAGAAATTGGGAATTTATATGTTAATAATAATAATAAAGGTTTAACGTCCGTTTCCTCATACAAGGATGATGTCAGGGAAGTAAGTTAGAGCCAATTGCTTATTGTGATAGAAGAGAGTCTGGAGAACGCCCTAGTGGCTCTAAGTCTAAATTACATTGTATGAGTTAGGACCCAAGCGTATCTTTTCGTAGACCTGAAATTAAAGTATAAATGTTAAAGTGGAAATTTTAGTAATTTTGGACGAATACCCGATCTCCCATTATAAACTATACATTGAAGTGCAACAATATTGAATAGCCTTATTATTAGATGTAGCGATGTTAAGGTCCTACGAGGCATACTATGGAAGGGATAATTTAGAAAATAGTATAACGTTTTCATTTTCTTTCATTTACTTTCTTTCCTAGAACGTAATGGTGAAGTTGTTGTCTTAATCTTCCAAGCGTTGAGACGATCCCGATTTTGAATTATTGCAGAAGACATGATGACTTGGCATGTTGACATCTTAAACTCAAAATTCAAAGCTTAAATTCAAACGAATCATTTACATAAAGCCTGTGGTTACCTTTGAATTTTTCTAAAAACCAAACACTGCTGTAGTTTAATTGCTGTATACAAACTGATGCACAGATGATTTGATGGTCTGATTAATTTGTATTAAAAACGAGATATGACATAATTGATTAGCTCGACCCGGAATCGAACCTAGACCTGCTACATAGGATCTATAATTTAATAAAACCGATCCACACACGCACGGAGTGAAAAGTAACTCCTTACATGTGAGTTTCTGAGTAAGCACGTAATGTATGTTAGCACTTACCCGTACGTGTAAGACTCTGATTTTCTTGCGGCGTGAAGGTTAATACATGTATATCCTGACAGCAAAAGTGTAGAATAAGGATAGATGCCCTAATGTAAAACATCGAGACTGACTATCATTACGTTAATTTTAATTTATTATTCTCATATCTAAATAAACATTTTCTTAAACCGCTAATTTTTACAGAAGCGATTGTATTGCATGTTTAGTACGTTATAAAACACGTAAGAGCAAATGTGAGAGAGTTTCATTTGTTGATAACGACACTTTCTTACTTATCCCCATTCATTGCGACTGATTCATACAGATACCCTGCTACAGTATTTATTGTAAGCCTGTATTGTCGGTCCTACTCTAATGTTAATAGCAATTCGTAATCACTATTTATAACGCTCGTATTTAGTCTGCGATATTGCAAGAAAGCAGGGGTAGCGCCGATATAGAAGTAAGGCCGTTCAAAGTTATGCTATATATTGTAAATGTTCATTAGTATAAGAATATGCAAAACAATTACACACGTATTGTGCAATACATTACAATACATCGTTATGCTCTGTGTTCGATTTGTCATATTGAAATAGGAGAGTCAAACGAAGGCGTCTAGCTTATAGGGAGAAGTGGGTGGAGGGCGGGCAAGCGTTAGGGGGTACATTGCTTTCCGCAAAAATAGGGTTAATTTATTGTTGGATGGAGTCTTAAGAGTTATTTATTGACTTGTAGTAACGTTAAGTCACATAACGATAGGCTGCAACGGTCAGTTGAAGGGTTAACTGAAAGCATCTCAGAAGCAACAAATTCAAAAGAAAAGGAAATAAGTCATTGTGGCTCCTCTATTAATCGGCTTTCATTTAGTAATCTAAAGTTATACTTTGTGTACATGAGTTATGCACATAGAATAATGAAAAACAATTTATTTTAAAGATCTTTGGTTATGCGTATCTTTCCAAATGATCAAGCTTTTAAATCGAAATTGACTTTAGCAAGATGGCAATATATTAATGATGTACGATAGCCTTTGAAGAGATGCAACTTAGAGATATCAAGCATTCTTATCTCTCCTTGGCCACGAAATGTTATGTTTCACGGGTTTATCTTTTTACGGACAAGTCTCTTTACTCTCACCAAGTTACCAAGCAACTAGCAAGCTAACTAGCAATTTAAAAATTCAATAATTTAGAAAGGAGACATTTATAATGACACGAACTGAAATATATATATACAGTACCGTAGTTCTAGCATTAGCGTTCCGTCCATTGACGGGCCATACAGCTTTTAGAATATTCGTTCGAAAGCAACATAGGCCCAATGAATAAGTTTGTTATTGTGTTCAGTCCGTACGGTGATACAGTTATAAGGGCGTGTAGTAGGAGGCCTGTAAACTTCTTTCACAATATTATGTGAGTAGGTTATGCTATGAATGCCTCTATACCCGTCAGGGAATACCTGAAGCTTCGCAACAAATCTATACAGAATAATATCATGATTATCAGATATTTAAAATAATTTTTTTTCTATCATTTATTTTGTTTTCTGTCATTGATATTGTTGTCAATCCTTCAAAAACGGAATACCTTCTCATCAGCACCTCACAGCAGCGTAATAAAATAATTAGCTCAACCACAAAATTTAAAAATATCCAAAAAAATAAAAGTTTACAAATATCTTCACTTCTTTGATCTCACTTTCTCTTGTGGTCTCTGCGTACTCAGTCGTCATCTTGTGGTGCTTTGCGCCTTATTGTTTAGAGTCCGCAAGAGACGTCCCTGACATTGCCTTTTGGCGAGGAACCGGACGTTAAGTTCTTATTGATTGATTGATTGATATTCACACACACCAATCACCAGCGCCCACACATATATACGAACGCTCGCATACACAAACACACACATATACACTCAAACAGACACACACACACACACATATATATATATATAATTATATATATATAATTATATATGCAGTATATATACTTGTGTGTGTATATATATATATACATGTACGTGTATATATATATATATATATATATATATATATATGATATATATGTATACATGTTATTACACATGTATATATATATACATATATCTATATATTATATATATATATATATATATATATATATATATATATATATATATATATATAATATATATATATATACAGTATATTGGCTGTACTGCCACATAGTGCGGCCAATAGGGCGCGAATATATATATATATATATATATATATATATATATATATTTATATATATATAATTATGTATGTATATATATATATACTGTATATATATAATAGATATATAGGTTATAGTATTATTAGTATTCTGTGAAAAATAATGAGTTAAGATGGTAACAAATGATGTGTTAGTATTTCGGACTTGATAATGAGTTGCCAAGTGAAAACATGATAATAGGGTTTCATTGGTGGGGAAGAAATAGTATTGCCTGTAAAAAAAGAAATTGAGAGTAGAAGAGTTTTGCTAGTTATAAGTACTAGTAGTGAGTGAGAGAGAAAGATAGACGGAGAGAAAGAAATACTAATTCAAAAGACAAAAATAGTTAACAATTGTTAGTCTCAATATTTGAGTAAAGTCTAGCGGCTGTAAATTAGGCTATGCTTTTTTCAAGCCTTCGTGTAAATTTATTAAGTTATTGCAGAATTGTAAGATTTAAAATGACAATAAATGTTATGCGAAAATTAGCCATGTTCTCAATAGAATATGCTGAGACTAAAATTTTCGTTTCTAGGTAGTCTTGATTGATCGCTATCGTGGCATCTAATAGCAAGTAATTATAAGTAGTTATCTACATGTAAGTAATTATATAACTTAAACTACTTTTTACTACTTTTCAGTTTCAATGAAAAGTAAAACAAGGCCAAAGCCTATTTTTCGTCAGTTTCCTGTTCGAATATCATGGCAGTGACAAACAGCACTGGATTTGAACCCGGCACGTACTGATCCGCTGTCGAAGAACTTGCCAATAAACCACCGGTTCAACCCAGAAATATATTATAATATTCTATATTATTATACAATAGTATATTAAATAATAATATATTATATAATAATAAACTATTATATATAATTATATATAATAATATTACTATATAATATTATTATATATAATTATATATTATGTAATAGTATATTCACTCACTCTCAGAAGATATCTTCCCAACTTCCTTCAAACAAGCAGTGGTATCTCCTTTGCTAAAAACGCCTTCTCTACCAAAAGATGATCTTTCCAGTTACCGTCCTATTTCCAATCTTAACTTCATATCTAAACTTCTTGAAAAGGTAATTTATATCCGAATAGGCACTCATCCTGATTCTTTCCCTTCTCTCTCTCATTATCAGTCTGCCTATAGAAAACTCCATTCTACTGAAACCGCTCTTCTTCGTATACGTAGTGATATTAGCTTGGCCATGAGTATCAAACAGGTTTCTGCCTTGGTTTTTCTAGATCTCTCTGTTGCATTCGATACAACTGACCATGGCATTCTAATAACTATTTATTAGAATGCCATGGTCAATTGTATTGAATCTTAAATCTTGTTTTGGCATTTCTGATTCTGCTTTTTCATTCTCACATCATATCTCTCATGTCGCACACAATCGGTTGTTACTGGTCAAAATCGCTCTTCTGAACTACCCCTCCTACGCGGTGTTCCTCAAGGTTCAGTGTTAGGTCTATTGCTCTTATTGCTCTTCTCTTTATATATCACTCCTCTTACCTAGCTACCTGCTTGCTCAGTCTTCCATAAATTGTCATTTCTATGTAGACGACACTCAACTGTGTATTTCCTTTACTAATATTGATTCCTATCAGAAACTGGCTCATCTCTCATCCATTCTGGACAACGTTTATTCCTGGTTTTGTGCTAACCTTCTTGCTGTTAATCCCTCCAAAACTGAATACTGAATACCCTTTAATTGACACTCGTTTGCAAAGAAAGAAAATTACAAATAATTCTTTTAATTTTCAGAATCTTGCTCATTCACCTTCTCGACCTACCAAAAACCTTGGAGTCATATTTGATGAAAACCTTGACTTTAAATCCCATATCTCTTCTGTTTGTCGCGCGTCTATTTTTCAGATTCGTCAGATTAAGCCAATACGACCATCCCTTGCTAATTCTATAGTTCATTCAAAGTACTGTAATTCATTATTACAGCACTTTAATTACTGTAATTCATTATTACATGGATTGCCTACTTCTTTTCTTAA
>CAJHZI010000196.1:0-183790 GCA_905160935.1 Enchytraeus crypticus | reverse complement strand
TGCCCACTGGCAGGTCCATGGTATATAGCGCCTCCACTCTTCTCTGTCTTCCGTTTTCTCTTCATGTCCACATACTAGCGGACCTTTAAATCATTAACATAATAATTATACCATTATTCTTGGGATTCTGCTTTTGGCGAAGTGGGCCTCCTTTGCCTTCCTAATCAAAGGGGGCCGACTAACAATTACTGGACAGGGGCATCATTCCCTGAGAAAACAATCCTGTCTACACTATATTAAATAAAACATTATTTATTTTATTTTGTACTCATCTGCTTTGAGAATATATTAAACGAATCTGCAGACATTCATAGATGTAAGCTATTAAATGGATGGTCTCTGCTTAAAACAATAGATATATTTCTCTTTCAAAATTTGTATTTAGTTTACGTTGAACTAAACCGTCATTTCATGTAGTAAAGTCATAGCCTTTGGAATGAATCTTGTTGGATTAGTCGATTTACAATCAGCTATCTCGTTCATTAATGAACTAGATGGTTGACTGTATGTCAAGTTTGTGTTATGGATTTGTCACAGGGCCTACGGAAGACCACTGAGTGCTATATCATAATTTAGGCATTACATTAATGTCGAATTAATCGCTGTTTTGAAGATCGAAGACGGCATGATTGAGCCGAGAGACCAATTGTATGGATAAACTAGTGATTTACTTTCAATAGTATAATCGATACCTGTGTAGTCTAAAGTGTCCGTAAACAGTGTCATAAAATAATGTTAAATTATACATAAGCGACACAGTCAATATAAATACAATGCTCTTTTCCCTTTTTCAGATTAACTCGTGCATATTCATGAGCTTTGCCAACGTTTTAGCCTACCGATTGAGATATAATTACCCTTGGGGAAAATTCTATCTTCAATATGATCTGATTTTATAGATTTGTTATACTACGAAGATGACTTCTTATAGCAAAGCAACGACCCTTGTATAAACGTAGTTATTGTACTAAATTACATATATATCATAAAGCAGTAATAATACATGACATATAATTATATCATATATATAATTACTTATTGATTAATAGAATAATATTGATGATACGACGGTCTTACTATCATATTTGTTGAATTGGAGCCTAAACTAAAAGTATTCTCATGTCATAGGCCCACTAGGCCTACATGTACTTGCAAAAGACTCAATCATCAGGTGCTCTTGTATTCTTGTATTAGTATAGGCAACTCTGCAACAACCTACCCCCCACAGCTATCATGTTCTATCTCTTAACTCACAAAACAAATTTGCAAATAACTTTGGGCCGTTCAGATTGGAATTCTAAGGTCAGGATGCATTAGCATACAATTTGTGATTTAAGTATGTTAACGTTAAAGAAGCTGTATCAACTGGATATGTCATATTTGAATGTAGTTTATATTCTGCATACCAGACATTGCAATGTTTTAATTAACTCCAGACGTCTCGCATTAAACAGATCTTCTGTGAAATACAGTAGTCAGGGTCCAACAAAAGTTAATTGTGATGCATAATACGTAAAGATAGCAATTAATACAGCATCGTGCACTATTTGTTATACAATATACAATTTTTGTAATACGTTGTTGACTGAAGAAAAATAAAATGGTAAATATATTTAATTTGTGCGGAATTTAATGAATACCAGTAAGCAATGTCTCAACATCTCGCATGCGCGGAAATTAAAATTTAAAACCGAACACTTAAGTGTTAAATATTATAGAAAATTAAGTATTAATTATTTATTAAAATTAATGTAATATTTTTGCCTTTGGCTACACAGAATAATTTGTGAGAAGCAGACCGAGATTAGGAATGTTAGTTATTTTACAGAAGGTCCACTCATACGTGGAAATGAAGAGGAAGACCGAGAAGAGTGGAGACGTTATTTATCATGGACCTGACAATTGTAGTACACCAAGAGAGAGAGAGAGAGTGAGAAATTGTTGAAAAAATTGAAATAACAAAATTACTACTACAGTTCGAAATATATGAGGAGCTACAAACTACCAAAAAGTGGCAATGCAAGCAAATTCAATAAACATACTGCACTGTATAATATCAATCTGTAAACATTAACATTCTGAACTGGAAATACGGTCTGTATCAAGTAGTGTGAAAATACTCAATGCATGATTGCAGTAGTATTAGCCCACATTTATAATGTAGTATTGCTTGCCTTAGGCAACTTAGAATATTAGTATAATAAATGATATTCTGCATCTGAAACGCGTAAACGTACTACATAATATCCCGCCGAAGCAATGTTTAGTATGTAAGCGACCGAAATATTTCGAGTGGATTGACTTATCTCGCTAATAATAATAAATTGTTCACAGGCATAAATAAATAACCGATTGTTTGTCTTGTCATACAAATCTTCAAAGTGACATCTAAGCATAAAGCTTACGTAAATGCCTACTTGAGTAGCCATGAATTGGTAGGTTTCGTACGATTTAGCCTATTTTAAAGTTGTTGAGTTTTTCGCAAGATCCACTTGAAATTTACAACCAGCCATATATTGGCATGCTGAGTAATTACATGCGAGTCATTAATTAGGAATCAGAGCTGAATAAGCTGTTTACAATTCTCACTCATATCCTCGTGTTAACCATTTGAAGTCTGATTGTTTGTGTGCATATGTGGTCATCCATATACTATGTGATCACATGTGGTCATACTATGACTTCACATGTGGTCATACTATGACTTCACATGTGGGCATCCATGTACTATAACATCAGATGTGGTCATCTATATACTATGACATCACTTATGGTCACATTTTGACATTACATGTGGCCATCCATATACTATGACGTCACATGTGGTCACAGTATGACATCATATGTGGCCATCCACATACTATGACATCATATGTGGTCATCCACATACTTTGACATCAAATATGGTCACACTATGACATCACATGAAGTCATCCATATACTATGACATCACGTGTGATCATCCACATACTATGACATCACATGTGATCATCCACATACTATGACATCATATGTAGTCATTCACATACTATGACATCACATGTAGTCATCCACATACTATGACATAACATGGGGTCATCCACATACTATGACATCACCGGAGGGATCGAATCTTTACAACAGTGAGAATTAAAATGATAGAAAAGTATAAAGTAAAGTAAACACGCATTATAGTGAATAATCAACTATATTGATATCTATCACTTTTAAAGCAACATGTTTAAACCGTTAGGCAATTTAGACCATTTTCCGTATAACCAGTCCAGTGAATGTCAGAGATTTTACTCTCAGATCAGCGCGTCAGGGATTCGAACCCACAAAAATAATTAAAGCAGTATATGGCGATGAATTAATATTGGAGTAGGGTTTAAAAAGATCTGTGAGTCATTATGACAGCGAGAAATAAAATGGTAGAAAACGTAGACATTAGGGGGGGGGGGGAGTTATCTGAAAGTCTTTGAAATAAGAATTAGTCACTAAAAGCATAGAGTTTTGTGGCAACTAGTTACTTTGACAACTGATTGGATTCGATTAGAGAGCTCGATGTCATCATCGATGACAGCAGCATTCTAAAAATTGTTAACGTAATCACTGCTGCATACTTATATTGAGTCTGGCAATCTAATTTGCATCTTTCAGCAAGCTTTAATTAATTATAATGATAAACTATAGCTGTAAATGAAGCTCAAATTTAGTGTAGTATATTCGCCAATGAATCGAGCGAGACGTAAATGAGTCGTGCATTGTGTAAGGTTGAGCTTGTAACAGAAACCTGGCATCAAGTTCGTCTACGCATTATATGCTAATATAATACTGAATTAAGGGCCCACACTTCAGTGTGCTATTGGACTTATGATCTTCTCTCTGTTCCAAATATTCTCATATCGTAGGGCAGACGTTCATTTTCTTACCAGGCACCCATAATCTGGAATTCTTTACCTGCTAATCTTCGCTCTTGTTTGTCTCTTTCAACATTCTCTAGAAAGTTTAAGACTTACATGTACATGTACCTTTTCCCACCATAGACATAATCAATCCACCCTGACCATTTTTGATCACTGGACTGGCTTTCATTTAGGACCTTACTTCTCCTCAGTACATTTCTTTTCCAGATAGATCTGGGTGAATTATCTGTCGCGATGTGTACTATGGGGACGTCCCTGACATCATCCATGGATGAGGAAACGGATGTTAAACCTTTATTATTATTATTATTATTATTATTATTATTACTATTATTATTATTATTATTTAATTGCCATGGGCTGTATAAGGCCCTGGGCTAAAATATAAGATAAAAAAGACTTTATTTAATTAAAAGAAAGATGAAAAAAATATTTAAAATAGTTCCTCTACGCTCTGGGAGGCCGCATTCGCCAATGTGCCACGAATGCATACAGCATTAAAACGCTGGAGTGCGATAGATAGGCGCTGCCATAGAAAGGCTTTTTCACGCAGGTCGCCTGTAATGGCACTGGTTCTCCTGCCTAATTCGTTTAAGAAGTCCGACGCGGCAGAGTTGATGGGGCCCAATGTCTCAAAAGCAATTGGCAGGAAGATGTAGCTGCTAGAGACTGCGGTATATTTAAGTGTCTTCCTATTGGCAGCGGCTTCAGCAGCTGAGCCAGCAGCAGCGCTTGAAAGGCTGAGATTGCTTGTTGAGAATGTGTCTGTCACAGTGACATCCCAGCTGATACACTTGCCTTCTGCCCAAGGAATTTGAGATACACCGTCCGGTCGTTTCCCACCCGAGCGGCTCAATCCCTGGGGCTCTTTTATGGCCGGAATATTTGCGCGAGCTAGAGCACGCCATACCAGATCATTCAGATACTGGTGTCTGCCGATTCTGCCAGCGCTCCGCATGCACGAAAGGCCGTGAGTGCCCAGAGCATTGACCGATACTCCACAGACACAATTGTGGCTCACAAAGCGTAGAGCCCAGCCGAAGACCAACCGCTACTCTCACTGCCTCGTCATTCAGGCGGAGGCCACAGGAAGATGAAGGCAAGGCTTTCAACCAGTCACCACTATGAAGAGTAGAAACAGCAAGCAGCCGGGCCTTTTCTTGTGGGATTAACGCCTTCGCGAGGAGTTCCGAGTGCGCAATGCCAGAGATTTTGGAGTCCCAAGCCTTCATGGACTTAGACACCATTCCATTAGGCGCTTCCGATAGTGATAGAGCAGACCAAATTCCTTGAACCCTGGCTACCTCTACATCGGTGAACTGAGGAGAGCATGAAAGGATCGAGTCCTGTAAAGCGCTTGTCCCCGCAGCAGAAGCCAAAAAGGCAGAAGGTGCCAGCGACGAGACAGAACGAATACCTAGCCCTCCATAGCAAATGGGCAGACTTGCTTGGATCCACTGACTGTCGTTAATATTTGTCACTTGACGTTAACGATGTCACTTAGGGACTTTCACAGGATTAAATCGAAAGACTGCAACATTGGATGGTCCGCACATGGAGAAGCCCGCAAGATTTATATTAGTTTTGATGATCCAACGCAGCTTAGCAATATTGTTAAAGCATCGTGCGACGAGAAGAGCTTTAACCGGCTGGAGGCCCTCTCTAGGTTCGAGCACTGGGTGTTGAGGACCACTTCCATAGCCTGACCTGTCAACAGTGGTGCTCCGAGAAGGCTGGCTTCAACAGGTTTCACATGAGTGAATGAGTTGATGACAGGAAAGTTACTGTCAGAGCGAGTGCTAATCAGCTCACATTTCTGAATATTAAGACTTAGCCCTACAGCCTTACCCGCAACCATCAGCCTAGAGATGTCATCCTCCACGGTAGCCTCCTCCCCGCCCACAGTAATATCGTCCAAGTAGCCTATTTTCAGCGCAGAGGATAGTGACTGGAGTAGGGGGTGCATTGTCAAACTGAACAGAAGAGGGCCCAACGGGTTACCCTGCTGTACACCCTCACAAGACATGATCACCTTATCACCAAAACGTAATGCGCTTGGATCTCCTTAGGACAGGCGACAGAGAGGGCCCAGTTAAGGTAATTAAGCATCAACTGCCTCCAGCATGGTATCTCTTTTAAGGGAGTTAAAGGCGTTGCAGAAATCAAGTTTCGCCATCACCCAATCATCTGGCATGCTGTAATTGAAACGGCGGGTGGCATGCACAGCTGCTTCACAACCTCCTTTCACCTCCACACCTACCTGAAGTGGTTGAAGATAGTCTGAGAGCCTGGTTAGGGCGAAGGTATTTGCGCATTTAGCCGCGATTCTACGCCATGCGAAGCCAACTGCGATCGGTCTAAGCCCACCAGACTTTTTCCTCAAAGCAATTAGATTAGCTCCAAAAAGGATTGGCTTGATATCCGGGTGGCATTTACCCTGTAGAAGTAGATTTACAAATCCAGTAATAGCTGTATGAGCCTCCCTACCCTTAATCGGGCACGACACCAACTGCAGTATGTGTTGTGGCCTAACACCATCCGGACCACCAGAGGAGCCAGCGGGGAAGCTTCTTACAGCTTTCAATACCTCAGATTCGGTAACTTGGAAAATGATCGCCTGAGGTATGACAGAGCTGTGACTAGCACGAGGTGTGCAGTCTGCAGGTGGATGTTTCTGACATAACTCTCTGTAAGCCTCAGTATTGCTCGGGGCCAACGTCTCTTCAGAGCAGAGAATTCTCACGGCTGTCCGCAGGTTCCCGTCCTCGATCTTTGATGTTACCACTGCTCGTAAGGATTCCTCAGGGGTACGCAACTTGAACGGTTTACGACTCTTCGCACTATCAATACAAATGACAGGGTCGGCAACCCCAGACGCTCTTTTGCGTATAGTGGACGCCAAGTTGTGACTCTTGCCTGTTCCTTTAGGAGCCAGCAAAACGTCCTCACCCATGGCGAGCAGTGATTTCCATGCTTCTAAGTCGTCCGAGTCCCTTACGATTCTGTTCAAAATGTCGATCAGATAAGTGGCACAAGTGGCTCGAACAGATTTAGGGATGTGCTTAATTGTACCACACGTGAGGTTAGGGTGAGCAAAACTCTTGGAAGCAACAATTGAATGTGGCACCGGGGGTTTGCTGTTTATTGGGGGTCCAGGTGAACAGAGGTCATCAACCCCTATATCAGTGGAGGAGGACTGTGACGAGGATGGTCTCTGAGAATCGATTGGGGGCTTGTGAGACCCTAGGCACCGGTTGTCGCGGGGGCCATGGAGGTGAA
This sequence comes from Enchytraeus crypticus, assembly GCA_905160935.1. Lineage (NCBI taxonomy): Eukaryota > Metazoa > Annelida > Clitellata > Enchytraeida > Enchytraeidae > Enchytraeus > Enchytraeus crypticus. The sequence goes on along the minus strand of CAJHZI010000196.1, from coordinate 176,606 downwards.
CGGACCCGTCTCTAATGTGTAACTGAAACACTCCCAAGCATACGCTGCAAGTGCCGTTTTTCTTATCAGCATCCTGAGATAGCGGCCAAGCGTGTCTATGAGACGGCATTCATGCGTGAAGTTATAAACAGCCCCGTGAATACCGAGTCTATTAATAGCCTTGGAAAATCCTGTAAACAGATTCACATCTGTACGTCATAACTGACTACGAAATTTGACGAAATGGCAGGAAAAACGCAAAACTTTCGGCAAGCGGGAGATTTACTAAAGCACAAGCTAACGGGTGGCATCAAAACAAGAGATGGCGCTGGCGAATAAATGATAAAATCCGTACAAAACAGTGTCGAGTGCGCTCATGTAAAAACGCTGCCAGCACGGACCTCCCAGAGCATGAAATGATCATTAATTATTATTATTAATTATTATTATTATGAATTAATATTATTATTATTATTGTTATTATTATTATTATTAGCTACCACTTTGAACTGAATGAATTCATTTAAAATATCGGATTTTGGAATTTTATAACTTATTTAATACATGTCAACTGCTTATTGAATAAATCTGAAATGAATTAAATTGCGACGAAGCTGATATAACTTGTTTCTGCTTTAATATTGTTGCAATATTTCTTAACACATAATAAAATAGTATATGGCATAATCTCTTTTGCTTTTAAATGTTTGGGGCACATGTTAGTGCTTTCGGGTCTTTTTGTCCCTTTTCATTTCATATACATGCTTTACTTGTATGATTGTTGACAACTGAATTGACATGAATATGATAAAATTAATTAATTTAATATTTGTATTTTTAATTAATTTTTTAAATTTTATTTATAATATTTAATATTTAAATATATATTGTATTATGATATTTAAAATATTCCACGATACGTACTCATAGTTGCAATCTAAAATGCACGCTGGGAGAATAGCGTTCAGTTGATAAGTTGTTTCCATCAACTCCTAAGTGTCTTTATACCGATTTAGAATACTTAATTATCCTTCAGTTTACAACTATGGATTCTGGGGTTGCCTTTCAATTTCTTTCTCAGTTCCTGCTATCGTGACTAACCGCCGATCTTATAAAGCGAAGATCAGAACGAACTTTGGTTGCAATAAATTAGCGAGAGCTGTAAATGCTGTCAGCTGTCACATAACGAAATGAACAACGACAACAAAAAGTTATAATAACGATAACTGCACAAATAAGCAACGAAAGCACTCATTTCTTTCATGAGTCAAAAGAATCAACCCCGAGTGCACTCACCCCGAGTGCGCTCACCCCGAGTGCGCTCACCCCGAGTGCGCTCACCCCGAGTGCGCTCACCCCGGGTGCGCTCACCCCGGGTGCGCTCACCCCGGGTGCGCTCACCCCGGGTGCGCTCACCCCGGGTGCGCTCACCCCGGGTGCACCCACCCCGGGTGCATCCACCCCTGGTGAATTTTCCCGGGATGAATTTTCCCGGGATGAATTTTCCCGGGATGAATTTTCCTTACTTAACGAGCCGAAGCTCGTACGACCGATCTCGGACGAGAACGGCTTGAGATCGGCGGTCAGGCAGAGACGGGACTGACCGTGGTCAGCCCTTGTCTACCGCCTCAAGGCGTAAGAGAGCCTTGCGGCCTCTTGTTACCGTCTCAGTGAACAGATGACAATTGTGATTGGAAAGCGCTGATCACTCGCCTTTTATACTGCCAGTCTCAGAGGCGCTGCGATCACGTGACAGATTACAACTGGTTATGAACTGGTTAAGAAACTCCAGCTGATTCTGAACAGATGATGTCCTAGTTTTGACATTTTAAGCCAATTAGGTACTCTAGTGTTCTGCCAAATGGCAAGTCCAAATAGCATATTCCTTAGCCATAATCATGTGGTTCACAGGTTAGATAATTTATGCATTTTCTTATTTTGAATTAATCACCTTTTCATCAATTATGAGAGAGTAAATGAGCTCAGGAACGTTAATAATTTGTATTTTCAGTTCTCATTTCATCTCCGTAAATGAAAAATAAATTAATATTTCGATCAGTTTAAGTAGCGCAACACAAAGATTAAATTTTCAGCTGTAATAATTTAGTATAAACCAATTGCAATGCAATATTTGCGCTCTCTCTCAGCCCATCTCTTTCTCTCTCTCTCTCTCGCTATCTCTCTCTCTTTCTCCTTCTCTCTATCTCTCTCACACACACACATACACACACTCTGTTTATCTCTCTCTCAAATGAAAAAAGAGTAAGGAATAATTATAGTATAATATAATTAATTAACAAATTTAAATATTAATAAAAGAAATTAAATATAATTGGGCAAAAAATTTAATTGCGCAAGGTACACAATTATTAAAAAATTAATACTTGTTATATGCGAAATTTCCTCCATGTGTCGCCCGTTGAGTTTGTAGATTTCTAGAACCTGTCAGTATACAGGACGTCATCTGCCAGCGCCTTCTATAATTATTTGCAGTAGTAGGCCTAATATCTCGTCACAGTAAAGCCTGTATGGCTGACCCAGTATCCTGATCTGTTAGGCAACATGTTGTAGCTCACTAGGTCACCGGTTCAAATCCACGGTCATTGGCGTCATTGTATATTTTCGAGAGAGAGAGAGAGAGAGAGAGAACTGAAGTAAAACTCATTTTCTAATTTTTTCTAATTAGTTTTTAATATAATTATTAATACCATTTTGATCCCTGATAAGTAAAGCTATATTTGCAGTAAGACACATAATATTATTATGTATTCGCTAATTCTATAAATCAATTAATGCAAAACTTCATTGTGCCTTTTATTGTTGCCTTTAATTTTTTCCTTTTTCACTACTAAAAATTCAGATAGATTCTATATTATCATAAGTCCACGACTAGCACTAGTTGTTGATAAATGAAGTGCTCTCTCAAGAGATAGCAATCAAACTGTAAGAAGATGTACCTTAGACATACCATTTTTAACACTAGGGAGTGTACCTAATTACCTTTAGTAATCCATTTAAAACTAGGACAACATAAGTTCAGAATGAGCGGCATTTACTTAATCAACCGATTCATAACCAGTTGTAATCGGTCACGTGATCACCGCGCCTCTGAGGCTGGCAGTATAAAAGGCGAGTAACTTACAGTTTAGTAACTTACAGTTACCTTAATCTTTATGACGGTAGCTCGAGTGTGTCGAGTCGTCTTGAAGAGAAGCCTTGTGCTTCTGAACCCTGGCGTTAAACACACTACAACCTACCTACCTTCAGTAACAATTGTCATCAGTTCACTGAGACAGTAAGAATCAGCCGCAAGGCTCTCTTACAGCTTGCGGCGGTAGACAAGGGCTGACCACGGTCAGTCTCGTCTCTGCCTGACCGTCGATCTCGAGACGTTCTCGTCCGAGATTGATGGTACGAGCTTCGGCTCGTTAAATAGAGAAAATTCATCAGGGGTAACCCTGGAACCCGGGGCACTGGGAACACCCGGAGCACTGGAGCACTGGGAGCACTCGGAGCACTGGAAGCACCCGGAGCACTGGGAACTCTGGTAGCACCCGGGGCACTGGGGCATCCGGAGCACTGAGGGGATCCGGGTGTGGGTGCGCCCGGGTGTAGGTTCGCCCGGGGGTGGGTGCACCCGGGGGTGGGTGCAATTACAGTAATTAATTCAATTACAGTAATATAAGCGCTGACAAAATTGACCTTTATGCCCAATTACATTGTAACTGACGTGTGATTACCAAGGAGCTCAAATGTTTTCTTTTAGGTATTAAACTGAATCCACCTATCTAAAATTCACTCTTTCAAGTTCTGCAGAATTTATCAAACTCTTCAGTAGAATCATTGAATCCATCCTCTTAAAATTATTAAAAATTATTGCGCTATTGTGCTCTTAAATGATTTATGTCATAATAAATTAGTTGCGTAGCTAAGTTTTTATTTTGTGTGGGTAAAATAATACAAGCAATTGTGCTTTTGACCCAGTATTTTTATGTTGTGTTAAATTATTTTATTCCTGCCGCAGAGATCCTCACTGAATCTGACAGCCCTGGACACGGATGGACTCTCTGCCCTTCACTTGGCTTGCTCTCTAGGACACTTGGGCTGCGTCAGGCTCCTTGCTACTAAAATAGACCCCAACTTCGTCGATAAGGTGAGAGAGAGAGGTAGAGAGAGAGAGAGGGAGGGAGAGAGAGAGAGTAAGAGAGAGTGAGAGAGAAGTATGTTTATTCCGATACACTCAAAATTTACGGTTACATACACAAACAAGGCCGTCAAAGAGGCCACAAGTAACCTATCTAGTTGACCACCCCTCAATCATACAAATTGAAAAATAACTAAGCAAACGGAATGAACATACAATACAAGTAAAAGAAATAACAGTTGATAAAGTTTGAAATAAGACAACAGGAATTTAAAAGGAGAATATTGCGTCTGACAGTACATCTGAACTACAGAGAATCACAATAGAGAAACACAGAGAGATATGGAGAAACACAGAGTAGCATTTAATAAGGTGTGCGCTCATGAATACATCAGTTCTAAATTTGGTCATAGTCATCAGATTCACCGCATTACGGCCTAATTAAGCTTTGTGGACTACTACAACGTTACTACTACTAGTTTGTGGATAACTACTGATGTGGATAAGTAGTTATAATTTCTCCGTGCGTAGAAGATCTGCTACATTAAATGTTTATATTACCATAAAAATTATTCTGAGTTTTATTTATTTATTTCGTTTATCACATAATACATGTTTACATCATACGTGTCAATTCTTATGTGCAAAATATCAAGTGTATGCGTGAACGGAAAACAAAGGCCAACAATGGCACTTACATGTTCCGACTAAACTACACAAAATACAATAGAAATTTACAATGCATGATCATAACGGCACAAAGAGTTACTATGGTTATAATACTGACTGACTGATTGCTTAATTTATTGATTGGTTGCTTGATAAATTGATTGATTAATTTAAATGATTGATTCACGGACTGATTGACTCTCTAATTGACTGATATATTAATTGACTGATTGACTGACTGATTGATTGACTGACTGACTGACTAGCAGATAAATTGATTGATTGACTGAATCACTGACTGATTGACTGATTCGATGGCAGATTGATTGACTGACTGATTGATTGACTGACTGATTGATTGACTGAGTAGAATGGTTGGACCCCGTTGTTCTACGCCGCTGCTAGAGGCAGTGCTTCAGTGTGTCGACTGTTGCTGGACTCTGGAGCCGATGTTAACGCTAAGGATTCCGCTAAGAGGTTTGAAGATGGAAAAATTATTAGGCCTTTAGACATTGATCAATGACAAAAATCTTATCGTTTCTTTTTAAATGTCATCTAATCTAACCCTAATTCCATTATTATAACACTGATTAAGTTCAAATCAAACCCTATCTCTAACCCTAAACATAAATCTAATAATTAACTAAGCTTAATTTACTAACTTCAATACACCTAATTAAATTACTACTACGATTTTTGTCATTGATCTAATGTCTATCCAGTAGGCCTAGTAACGTCTAATTTTTATAATTAGAACTGTTGTGTCCTGATTAATGCAGAACAACTAATCGTTTACTGAGACTGCTGTAAGAGAAGGAGCTGAGAAAGGCACTGTGAAACCACCTCAGTTGTGTTTTTGTAGTTTTGAAAGCTAAAAAATTCTAAATATTTTTTCATACCTACCCTACTTTACAAATCAGGAAATATACCAATGGAATGTCTTAGTCGTTAGCATACTTGAAGTCGAAACGTCTGGAGTTGTGGATGTTGCTTATATTTGTTTATACTGGTTGGATGACCGAATTAATAACTTGACCACCCACATTATTGATAACCAGGAGGCCATTAGTTCTTATTTCAGCCGAACCTCTCTAACTGTAACTTTATTTTACCTCTGCGACCCTAATGCGTAAATTTATGACTGTCGTACTACTATGACCTTTTGCGAATTGAGCATGTTATATTTACTCGTACGTACTAATTCATTAAATAAGTGATTGATTGAATGATTGATTAAATGAGTGATTGATTGAGTGATTGATTGAGGGATTGATTAGATGAGTTATTGATTGATGCTTTTGAGAAAAGTTGTCAAATCTCAAGTGGCGACGACTCTGCATTGCCTGCAAGTAGGCCTAATACAGTGACTTGAAAACAGATTTAATTAGATTTAAGTTCTTGGTGTGTTAGAACTTAATGCAGTAATTCTCTTTAAATAATTAACTATCTTTAAATGTCTCAATAGCGTAGTGGTTAGAGGTGTATTTAACGTGATAAAGTTTTAAATGACAGACCATGAAATGAATTGAACTCTCGTAGGTTCGAATCCCGGCCGCGCTGATCCGAGAGTAAAATCTTGGACATTCACTGGACTGGCTACAAGGGAAATTGGAATAAATTGCTTAACGGTTTAAACATGTGTCATTACAAGTGATAGATATAAACGTAGTTGATAGTTTCACTATAATGTGTATTCTTCTTCTTCTTATTACTATTATTATTATTACTGTAGGACCCCCCTGATGACGGCGGTGAACCACAGAGCCACTTTTGAATTCCTTTTGTCACGTGGAGCTGATCTGACTGCCACTGATAATGCAGGTTAACGAAATTAATTAAATAAATAAACAATTATTAACTTAAATTCCTAACAGTTTGTTTAACTTTTACTGTTCAGTTGTTTAAATAAATTTTCTTTCGTTAAATAAAATATTGCTTTTTCTGCATGTATCACATTTTGTGCTTGAAGAGCTATTGGTCATTTCCTCCACTTTGTAACTTTAATTAGGCCTACTCTTTTATTTAACAAGCAATTGATAAACTCTGGTTATTTCACAAAGTATCCTTCATATTAATTTGATGCATGGTGCTATTGCAGTTTATTCCAGTTATTGCAGCTTAATTCTGTATTTGATTTACCAGTAACAATTTTGATTCAATTGACTCTATTAGAATTCAAATAGAGCATAGAATTTCTATTTTCTGTTGCGCCTTAGCCATTTACAAGGCCTACATCTATTATTTTGACCCCTATGTCGCTTCGACACGATGAAATCTATATTAAACCTTAATGGGAAAACTACATAAACATCAAATTTATAGACTCTGCATCTATTTATTGATTGATTGATGAATTATTATATGGATGAATTGACTAAATTACCATTTAATGCATTAGGAAACACAGCAGAGATCTACGCTCTACGTGGTAATTGTACGGAAACTCTCAAATTTTTGACGGACAAGAAAAATGGTAAACTTTCTTCTTCAAGGCTATGCCGCTCGGACTCAGGACTAGCAGAGTCCCCTTCCGGTGTCGTCATCTGCTCCGGGATTCACGGATATAGGACGCCCGCAGAAGCTTCAGATGATGTGCAAAATTATCAGGTTGACGTTTTTATCCTGAAAAAAATTATAATTCTGTTAAAATAAACACGCAGTATAGTTAAATGATCGACTATGTTGATATCTATCACTTTTAACACCACTTGTTTAAACCGTTAGGCAATTTATTCCATTTTCCGTATAACGAATCCTGTGAATGTCCGAGATTTAATTTCAGATAACGAGGCCGGGAATCGAACAAACGAGGGTTCAATTCACCTCAGGATCTGACATTTAAAAGTTCATGACATTAACCACTGCGATATTGAGACATTCTCTTTCTAACTTCATTCTATTCCGACTAATTAAACTTTATTTATTTATTTTTGACAAAATTTTGTGTGCGTTGTTATTGCTCATCTTAGTTACTAAGAAATATTAACATTTTATAATATTTAAAAATAACTTAAATTTTTGTAAGTTTTCAATATCTGTGTGCATTAGCATTCTCTTTTCTTAACTATGATCAAATTAATACTTTGATAATTACTAACGCTTTACTACGTGATGATCGAGAAATTGTAAACAAATACATATATACGTACATACATATATACGTATATATGTGTACATATTTAATAATAGTTAGTATTTCCTGTTTCGTGATAGCGTCCACGCTCGATTACTAATGTACATTTATTTTACTAAACAGCCAGACGCTACCGTGAACACTGGTGAGGACAGTGATCGAACCAGCCTCTCTTCATCGTCATCATCTTCAACTATTCATTCAGAAGCACAGGAAAGAAATGATGGCTTAGAGCCAAGAAGAGCATTTACGTCCTCGTCATCGAGTAATACGCCGGTCAACCTGGATGCAGGTGAGATCGAAGCAAATGCTGAACATGGTCAAGGGTCGAATTCTGATCGTGGGTTGTGGTCGAGTCGTTTTTCTGAAGCAACTTCACATAAGAATCTCCTACGTGATGATAAAGAATCGAGTCCATCAAGAATTGATAAGAACCTCGCCAATACGGTCAGTGATCTGAACAAATGGAAGAGTTTAGATTTCACAAATGAAATTAGCCGGAAATCTCTGATTGACTACAGACAATTAGATACAGACAGTGACTCAGAAAAGTTTCGTGAAAGCTTTAGACAGAAGAGCTCTGTAAAGCGACAGTCGCTTCAGACTGATTATCCGAATCATCCAATCAGCGAAGAGATAAAGAGAGAACTAATTCGAATGAAGGTAGGATATGATAAACAACTGCAGATCTCTGGAAGCAAACAGTCTATCAGCAGTGCAGAGTATATGTCAACCCGAGCAACAATATCCAGCCAAGAGAGTGTCAGAATAGATCAAAATACAGACATTCCCGTGACGTCGTCGAATAACGTCGATTACATATTTGACTTGAAATATGAAAATAAAAGCCTTCAGAAGAGATTAAAAGAAGTGGAGAAGAAATATGAAGAAGCCGACGATAAGATAAGAGAGTTAGAAAGAAAACACAGTGTTCTGGAAAGTAAATCTATTAGAGAGTTGGAGAGAAAACAGAGTGTTCAAGAATGTAAATCTATTAGAGAGTTGGAAAAACAACAGAGTGTTCTGGAAAATAAATCAAGCCGTAGATCTAGTCGCCGCTCCTCCGCCGCCAGTTCTCGTGCAGATGATCGAGCAACCACGAGCTACTTCACCATCAAACATCTCGCCAGGAGAATCGAGCAGCTGGAGCTGGAGAATGAAAGGCTGAGGGAACAGAGGAGCTCTGAGAGTGACCTTAGCCGGGGTAGACACAGTTCCAGAGACGTGGAATATGGCACAAGAGAATGGAGCGAAACGTTTGAGGAAGATGTCGTACAAGAGAGTAAGCACAACTTGTGTGATCGCTGTCACAGTAGAAAAGGACGTCAAAAGAACGGAAGGAAAAAGTCAGAGGCTGAGAGGAAAAGCGCAAGAAAATGTAATAGAAGAGATTTGGAAGAAAATGATGCTTCGTCAACATCGTCGTCATCCGATTCGTTCAGGAAACTCAATTCCAGAAGAAGATTTTCAAGGAAGGAAGATAGAAAAGAGATCCGGAGAGAAAATCCTAGCAATTACAGTAATGGCAGCCAGCAGTTGAAGCCCCAGGAAAACAAGTACCACTCGAGGAATCATTCTGACTTGACCACAGTGGACGATGTATACGCCAGTAAGGTGGGATCTTCCGTTTGTCTGCTGACGGATTCGAATGTGGAGCTATGTCAGCCACGAGATTCTAAAAGTAAATCAAACTCGTTGTCACGCAATTCTTCTCGTAGAGACTCTAACATCTCTATTGATCAGAATTTAGTCAACGGTAAAATTATCAATGAAAACGAAAGCAAAGACAACGACGAAAAGCAGATTCCAGCTCAAAATTATACAGAATTCTGGTCTGAACAAGTGGAATCGAAGTCAAATGGTAATGGTAATTTGAATGGCTACACAGTCGTGACGCATGAGCTAGTGAGTACCGGTGTAAATACAGAAGAACGTCGAGAGAGTTGCGGTGAAAGCGAGAGTTTTATAGACTCCAATGATTCAAAGTATGCAAGAGAAATAGAAAAGGAGCTAAACAAGTTACGTCAGCAGCTGATACTACAAGAATTGAACTCAGAGAAACCAGAAGAGTATCAGGAATCGAGTCATGATCTCCATGATATACACATAGACAGAATCGGAAAGAGAGAATTAAATTCTGACATAGATCTGGAAAATAAATATAATCTTACAAACGATTTAGCTGCAAATGAAATAGAATTGGAATATAGGAACAAAGCCTCAATGTTACGCTCATATGAGAGCAGTCAGAATGCTAGGCTCAGGATTGAAAGCCTGCACAATGATAACCTTCTACTTACAGGGCGAGTGGTGTCCTTGACCCAAATGCTTGATAAACTAAGAAAAGATTTTGACGAAGAAAGACAGAAGTTACAGGAGAGAATTAGAGAAGTGGAATTGGAAAATATTCAGTTGCAGCTTGAAAAGAGAAAATATCTCTTGCAAATTGATCAACAGAAAATAGATATCGACAGACTGCAATCATCCAAATTAGACTTTGAATGTCAGTTAGATAACCTAGTGTTTCATACCGAACAGCTGCAAAATGAAAAACTTAAATTTCAACTGCAAATATCTCAATTGAAACACGACCTTAGAAAATTAATATCCGACAAGACCATGTTCGATAGAATTATGAAAACGCTGAACTCTGAAATGGGGGAAATAACTAAAGAGAATTCGCAGAATCAGCTTGAGCTGAGAAGACTTCGTGATGATATTCTACAATTGAGATCAGAAGTGATAACTGCAGATGATTCTAATGAACCAAATAAACGTTCGGAGTGGGCCAAACAAAGCGACTTACTGATACTCGATGAAGTCGACTCTGATTCTCTGGCGGAATTAAACAAGAAAATCCAGTTGTTCGAGTCTGATATGAACAAAGAAGTTATGGATTGTATGGATGAACAGGAATCACGAGCCGGTAAAAGTAACGGCGAGAGTAAAAGTAAAGGCCAGAGTAAGATCGAAAGCTCGTCTCGTCGTTATATCGATGTCGCTGACAGTCTATTAATAACACCGACGAGCTTGGAATCACAAAGAGCCATTAGAGGGTCCATCGCAGGCGAAGAACTCCAGTCAGTCAGCAGAGAAAACTATGGAGACTGTGATAACGGAAAAGTTACCGAAAGTGAAATACCTTCGACACTGGAACCTCAATCCCCTCAACTGCTGGAGATACAACAGGACAATCTGGATAAAAGATCGGATCCTCGACTTACTATTCAGTCAAATCAAAATGATTACTCTGTCGTGATCAAGTCTGCTGAGAAATCTGAAACTGATCTTGGTTATGATCAGGCGATTACTGGAGGATTTGAAGATAAATATAGCGCAGATTTTGATTTAACAGTCTCACTGGATTCCACCCAGGACAGTGGATTACTTAGCTGGCTTCCGTCACCGGATAGTCTAAAGTCCGCCAGACTACTGCAGGAGAGCGAGAGAGAACGATTTGAAAAAGAACTGAGCGCTCTGAGGCAGCAGAACTCATCGTTACGTATTGCGGTACAACAGAGAGATAAAGAACTGAACAAATTAAAAGCTGGCGTTAAGTCAGTGACTGAGGTGAAACCTGAAAAGAATTCGGATGTCTCGTTTACAGAGAATACGGTAAAGTTACAGAAGCAAGACGAAGAGGATCTTGTTGAGCACACTCAACGTGAACTACTGAATGAAGATAAGCTGCATTTTGATAAATTAACAACTAGAGAAAAGAGTAGAGAGTTTAACAGTTATCTCCACAAGGCCCTTTTCGAGCTGGAATCAAACACGAAATTTAAAGATTTTAAATTTAAGTTACCAAGTCAAAATGCTAATCGGTTAATTTCTAAAGAGCGGATCAGTTCTGACGATGCTGCCCTTCCTGCAGTTGACTCCGAGTCTCTTTCTTCAGAGTGGCTGTCGGAATCCAACAAACACCGTCTACTTCATCAGGCTGCTGATTATTCAGAAGGTCATAAAAACTGTAATGAAACTCTTCTGAACATCTTCCCAATTGCAGATGATAATTTAGACATACGTAACAGTGACACAACCCAGACTGTAACGGATGTAAAGATTTTCCCGGAGGCTTGCGTTGCAGATAATGCTTCAGAATTGTTTAATCATAAAACCATGGAAACGGTAAGTTCATTTGATTGACTTTATGATTGATTTTGACCAGATTATTGGATTACTGAATGTACTATTAATGTTATTTCTGTCAACTGCTTTGTCAAATTATTTCAACTAGCTAGTTTACTACAATTAGTCTTTTGCTTTCGTAGAGTACATAATATTCTATTCAAGTCCATTCTGTCAGTCTATTTTGTATTCTACTCAACTCTATTTCATTTGTACTTCAATTACGGAAGTTTTATTTTTGTTACGAGTTCAATAAAATTAGTTAGAAAGATCAATGTCAAAAGAAAATGGCAATTTCAACGATACAAATGTTATTAAATAAGCAAATGACAACGTTCATGAAGTACAAATCTCTTTCCGACATAGGTCTAAATTTTCCCCCGCTTGCCTTGGATCTTGGACTTGCGCTGTTTTGATCTCGCTTTCTCTTGTTGTCTCTGTATACTAATCGTCATCGTGTGGTGCTTTGGCGCATGTTTGTGTAGAGATTTTTCAAGAGACGTCAATGACAATGCCTTACGGCGAGGCACCGGACATTAAACTCTTATTGAATGATTGAAGCAATGTAAAGATATCAACAGTACATTTGCGTATACTTGTGTTTTAGGAGTTGGAGGAAAGAGAAGTACGACACAATGAAATCATCGAGGCCTACAGATCTCATCTGCTAGCAGCTATTCACGTTTGTACTGCTTACAATGTCGATTACTTTAAGGCGTTCCTGACATAACGTTTGAGTGGCATACCAAAGTTAAATACTAGTTCACTTTATGCTTTTCTTACCGTAAAAAGAGTAATATATATTTATTTATTTATCATCATCATCTTCCCATATCCCAGTTTAACTAGGGTCGGGATATAATTAAACCTTCTTTCGATGTTTTTCCATTCGTCTAAATTTTGTAGCAATTTCTGGAGCCTATGCGCTCAGAGGATAAGAAGAGAGTTATATAAGAGTTATTCAAGAGTTATATATATATATATATATATATATATATATATATATATAGATCTATATATATATATATATATAGATATATATATATATATATATATATATATATATATATATATATATATATATATATACAGACTGGAGAGAAAAATTATCCTCTAACGAAATCTCAATAACTTCAACAAAATTCAAAATATTTGTACACAATTTTTAGAGCTTCTAGAGGAGGAATTTCTGCATATAGCCTGCAAATTTGGTGAAAATATTTTGAGCAATAACAAAATTACAGCATTTCTACAAAAAAAAGTGCAAAAATCAATTTTAATAGGGCTTATTTTACTAAAAGTCTTAATAACGTCGACAAAGCTCAAAATAATTTTACACAATTTCTGGAGCCTCTAAAGGAGAGAGTTCTGCATATATCCTGCAAATTTGATGAAAATATATTCAGAAGTAACAAAAATACAGCGTTTCTCCGGAAAAAGTGTTAAAATCAATTTTAATAAGGCTTATTTAAGCAAAAGTACCGGAATTTTTCTTCCAAATTTAGGAATAAATTCAACAAAAGAACGACTTTTTAGCATCTTTTATTTGAGCAGCTATCAAGGTAGTGTAGGCTTATATTCCACCATTTAAGTAAACGGCCCTTTTCAGTGTCGTTATTTTCTTAATAGAGAATTTCATGAACACGTCATTTTTTGTTTACATTACAAAGCCGCCATTTTGATATACGACACTCTATATGATACACGGCTATATATGTAACTTTAAGTAGTTTTTCATCTTAATTTAGTATAAAATTGTGTCTGGCATATGGACATTGGTTCTTTCTTACAGGTTAATGAACTGGTAATGGATATGATGATTCTTGAAAGCTTTGTTACACATAATTTCAGCATTTCTGCCAACTAGTGCAGGCTAATTGGCAGAAATGACAGAAATGGCAGAAAGTTGGACTCCATGAGTGAAATTCAGGAAAATGGAACAAAAATCTGTCCGCACGATGTGTTTCTGTTTTGTTGTGTACTTAGTCTATGTATTTAATTAGTTGTCGAAATATAAGATAGGCCAATTGGTGGCAACTGGCAAGCTTTAATGATTTGACGAAATTAGTCATTGCAAACCTTCTGCCATTTATGTAAGGCAAATTAAGGTCAAATTTCTCAAAACAGGGAAAGGTTATTGGAATATACATAGATCTGTAACCAAAATATTATTGAAAATTTTGACCTTTTGCACTAGCCTATAGTTTAAAGACTTACGGTTTGTATTTGAATCCTTTACGGTATTTGTGTATTGAGGCATTAAATTACGACTAGACTAGTGTTACAAATCCTCGATCAAGACCTACTGAACTAGTATAATTAATTTAAGTTAAGTCTTCAACTATAGAATCCATCTACATATCGAATCTACAGCGTACGCCTTACCGGTGAGATCGGAGCTCATGTATTCCATACGTAAGTTCATACAACTTTATGAAGCACATAGGTAGGCCTACACTGTCTGTGTATATAACTAATAAATCGTGTGCATTTTTACAAATTGCAATATACGTACATATATAGAAATTTTATTTTTTAAATGCATATATCTATACATATACGTAATGCTAAAAATCAACAGACGTAATCCAATATGGATGCCAATGCCGGTAGATGTATAAAAGTGGGCGCGGCTAACAGCTGTGAAAATCCTCAATAGGGAACGACTGACATTTCGAAAAGTCTTGTTGAAATTGATTTTTGCACTTTTCTCGTAGAAATGCTGTAATTTCGTAACTACTGAAACTATTTTCACCAAATTTGCAGGTTATACGTAGAAATTACTCCCCTCGAAGCTCTGAAAATTTACTAAAGATATTTTGAGTTATCTTAAAGTTATTGAGATTTCGCTAGGGGATTATTTGTTTTGCCCCAGTCTGTATATTATATATATATATATATATAATATATATATATATCTATATATATATATATATATAATATATATTATATATATATATATATTATATATATATATATAATTATTATATAATAGTATTATGTGTACACATAACAGATTCACATATCATATGTTTGAAGCACTTACTTATTAGGTCAATGCTTAAACAGTCTGCATAACTATAGGAATGTTTAACTTCGGAATTTGTGATGAAATGTTCCCGAATATCTTTTGTTATTAATTTCACAGGAAATTTTCGTTATTAATTTCAACAATAGGAATATTTAACTTCAGAACTTGTGATTAAATGCTAACGAATATCTTTTCGTTATTAATTTCACAGGGTTGTTTGGACGATGAAATAAAAGAAACTCTAGAACGAATCGTTCAGCTCAGTTTGATTCGATGAGCTACGATTGGATTCGATGAGCAACGGCTCTCTGACGTACTGCGCCACGGCTTAACGGCTCTCTGGCGTACCGGTTAACGCTTAACGGCTCTATAGAGTACCTGTTCACGGTTTAACGGCTCTATGGAGTACCTCTTCACTGCTTAACGGCTCTTTGGCGTACCGCTACACGGCTTATGGTTCTCCTCTCTGGCGTACAGGTTAATATTTTAACGGCTCTCTGGCATACCGGTTCACGGCTTAATGTCTCTCTGGCTTACCACTTCGCCGCTAAGGTCTAACATCTGCGCTTAAATTCGATGCGGCCAATCGCTCACCAACTTATAAGTATTACACCCGGACGTGACATGAATAGTTTAAGACAGGGAGGTGTGATCATGGGTTTAATTGTGATGTCATTTAGTTTTCTCGTTTAACAACGCCGATACTACTCAACGGTACCTCACGCCTAATGTGATAACTAGTTTTCACTGTAGATGTGTAATATAACATAATAATAAACACTTCTAAAAACGTTCAGACCAATCATCTTGTGGAAGAGAGAGACTTAGCTTGTCTCAAAGTCGACCTTCTTAGTCGCTACAAACTAAACCACAAAAAAAATGGAGATCCTTGAATAGAAAACTGATGATATGACTTCATTATTTCGTACCGCAACTCTTCAGCTGATACCTAATTTAAAAAAGTATTCTGGTGTCATTTAACACACATGATTACATGTACATTTAACACATGAGTTGTATTACATGTACATCGTTCTTATGCGCATTTTAACGTTAAATTTCGAAGGCTCACAGGCATGCCAACCTGCAGAGCCACTGGAATAAGAAGCAGAATTTAATAGATACAGCTCATTATATTTTAATTTGTTCAATTGTAATTTTCTAACATGCACATAATGTAATTGCACTGTCCTATTGTTTGAAATATTGTTACTGTTATTCAAAGCACTTTTAACTTATACCTAATCTGCACCACATAATTTAGTCAGTTTGTGTACTTTTATTGCTTGATTTTCAATTTAAAATGTAAACTGTGTGAGATATATAAATTTCGCAAACTTTACAGTTAAAAGTTACACGGCTAAATCGGTAAGATATAAATCATAGACTATATACATGTAGATATAATTATCTATATTGATATCAAATAGAATGAAATATCACACTAAAGGCAGAGCCGGTGGTCAGATAACTTATATTTTAGGATTTAATTTATAAATTTAATACAATGGATTTAAAGTGCAGAACTTGAGCAATCCATCATTGAAATGCATTTGATAAATATTTAATTTACTCAAATTTAGTTGTAGTGGCTAATTTTACCTAACTGCAGCACTATTCAGCGCACAATTTTGTCAACACAATTTGAACCACCGCACAAGTGATCACATAATGTAGTAAGACTGTGATTAGGCTCCTAATGCCAATACCAAATAATCCACACTAAGAAATGGAAAGAAGAGCTCGAGAGAACATCTCATAAAGCGGATGGGTTGCTACAATGATGTAAAAGTCTCGAAGAATGTAAGGGTAATTAGAGCTAGACTGAGATAACTGTTGCTTGCTTATTTTAGTATACAGTGATGGAAAAAATTAAAAGGCAGAATTTATTGGGTGACTTATACGCCGTAGACTTAACAGTTTTGCAGATCACTGAGAGACACAATGAGCAGGAGAGAGATTTAAGACAGAGTATTATTACGAAGGTTCAACTAAGAATACAAAAGAAACACTATAAGTTAATTACACATCCATTTTAGCAAAACGAAATTTAAAGAACCAAGCATTTTCTCTAAATTGACGTTTTACTAAAAAGTAAAAGTATCAAAGTTGCACTATTTCCAGTATGAACAATAATAATCTAAAACATTTAAACTCTCACTAAATCACAGCAACGGCGTCATGATTATATCTTTTAATTCACTGGAAATCATTCCAATACTCACGGGAATATCTTCAGCTACTACTACAAATGAGTTCAGTTCTTTAAAACAAGACAATAAATTTCAACAGACCATCGAAGCCTTAAAACATAAATAGTATTATTCAATTTTTTATTAAATGCTTTGTTGCAACATGACAACTAAAATATCTAACAACATAAAAATCAATAAGTGGCATACGTTAAATCACAAGAAAAAATAGCATATTTGTATTGAAATTTTAACATTGTGTACCAAAATCTACATATAATCGAAGGTTTACTGTTAGAAAATGATATACAATGCTATAAGAATAAACCTTTAAGCATAAACATTTTGCCTCCATAAATAGCACTTGCATTTTTTGTTATATTTAAAGGATCCACTTTTTTCACTAGATACATAAACATAACTAGTCTTCTTGACTATATGCAACGCCTAGTATGTTACGTCAATGCTAGTGCCAACTTCAAAATCTACGCTAGTAAAGATATATACCAATAACAATATATTCAAGTGCTAATATTGGGTTTGTATTTGTCTATAGAAATTAAAAGCATGAATAACTTCGACATAAAACATTTTATTTGTTTCTGGACACTTCCATTGTGCACATTCAAGGCTATATTTCTAATATTGCCAATACAGGGCAAACTAAAAGCTGTTAATATTTAATAAAACTCTACCAATACTGTCACTGAGGAAGCCAATTGAAAACTATCTTAGAATGAGACCTAGCAGCTACATACATGCATATTTCAAAAATGACAAAATCCACAGAATACCAATTAAATCTACTACAAACCTATCCAATAATATTTATGCTTATATATTAATTAAAGTGCCATTTGAGCATGCTCTACTACAGAACATTCATCACGCGCACAAAAAGATTCAATGCAGTCAAATTCAGCAGAGAATTTAGTTCAATAATTGTCCATACTAAGAGTTGCCAACAGCATTCTCTCTAACTACACAGCGTAACCAACTTTAACCAAAACACACAACATACAAAACACACGTAGCGATATATACACATGTCAACATCAAATCTTGTTCTTCAGGTCCTTACTCCTTTTCGTTCGTTCTAAACTGTCACAATACTTAAATAAATGTCTATGAGGAATAAGATGGATGATGAAGTCTCCTTACACTGAAACAGCTCCAGTCTTTCTTAGTGATACATTTACATGGCTGCATGCTGCTTCACCCTGCAAATATACAACATAAACAGCAATACTATAATATTATGAAAGACTCTCCCCCACATTGGCTTCAAGTATGCATTAAATAAATAAAAAGAACAATAATAGTAATTAATACTAATAATAATAACATAATACAGCTGAATATACTGCAAAAACTGAGACTTGATGACATTTTCAAATATTTTATAATCATTCTAATAAAGCTGTTGCGTAATCAACATATGATAAAAAATTCTACATATTAGGATTATATATCAACTCTATGGCGTCTCTTTGTGGACACTAGAGTAGTCTCTTACAACCTTCCTCCTCCACCAATCACGATCCATGGCGAGATCATATACATCACCACCCGCAAGATTAAATTTAGTATCTATGAAATTTAAATCTTTATTATATCGTCCTATTAAAAATAAGGATTATATTTAATAAGACTTATTTAATAGAATCTAATAGGCTTAGATTACAGAAACAGTGAACTTGTTTTCTCAGCATGCTGCTGACACTTACGTCATCTGGAGAAGATATTGAGCGTACTGGATCTGCTCCTGAGTGCCGTGGATCGTGATGATTCTCTCGTCAGAGTCAGACGTTGCGTCATCCATGTTGATCACCGTGCCGGACTCATTCTGAACCTGACGTATTCTCATGCCGCCCTTGCCAATGATGGCGCCAGCGAGCTGTCGTCAAAAAACACAATCACATACGTCAGCATTTATCTATTATTTTATCATCATCATCATCATCATCATCATCATCATAGCTTGAATCCCAGTTTAACTAGGGTCGGGATATGAATAGACTGCCTCAAATCCTCTCTGTCCTACACCACACCACCAGCCAATTCCATATTTGAGACTATTATCTATTATTTTATAAATAGTATTATTTAGCTACTACTTTATTTACTACATTCCAGTAGAACTCATGATCAAAAGTGATAAAATACCAAATCTAAATTAAATTATTGCATATTAAATTGACTAATTAATTAGTTATATATTTGAAATTGTTGATAAAAGTGTCGAATAATAGGTTTAAGTTAGCCGAAATCTTACAGAAACATTAACATACCTACAACATATTACTTCCATTAATTATATCTTCAGAATGCATTATGTTAATACTGAAAAAAAGATACTCACAGATTTTGGTATGCTGACTTGAGACGTTGTCGTCTTCTCCAATCCGCCCTGGAAACAAATTACATCCATAGTAACATTGAGTCATTATTCCACTCTACATGGACCGTACTGAGACAAGTGTTACCATTAATATCAGCACAGTACGCAACGAGTACACCACATGTGGTATTTTAATGGATGTGACATATGCGTAAATAACGAAATTAATGAATGCATGCAATAATTTTATTACTCCATGAGCTATATTAACACAATACTCATGAAGAAAGATCACATGCATAGAGTCTATTATAATTTAAGAATGAAGTATAAATGAACAAATATACAACAATAATATAAAGGAAAACCTAAAAATACAGTATTACTTTCCGATATATATATATATATATATAATTCTAAGCCATTTAAATATTAATTTCATACTTCAAAAAATTAACCAACACAAGACAACAAAGGTTGAAAAGTTTCTAGAATAAAATAGAATTTGATTTATATTAATTTGTTTTGTAAAATATCACACCATCATGTTCTTCATTCCTCCACCAAATCCTCCGAATGGTGCCGCTCCTCCAAACTGAGTGTCTATTAAACCAGCCCCTCCCATACGATCAAACCCTCCACCCCTGCACAATCATAAGCCACGTCATCATTCAATTAATTATAATTAATTGATTCTGATTATAATAATTATCAGCAGTACATATACAAGCACAGACAGCGTGATAGATCATTCCATTATAATTAATTATCGAAACTTTCTGGCACAGATGAGCTAGTCATCTATTTATTTCATGCAAAGAACACTAAAAAACAACAGTATACAAGCACAGCAACAGGATAGGTCATAGATCAACAATACAAACTATTTAGTCTAAAGAGTATTGTTATAAATATCACAATTTGTAACAATTTCCTTTGTTAAAGTAATTTTAAATATAGCAACATATAAGCACAAAATAAAAACTACGGAAAATAAGGAAAATATAACATGTTAACAAAAAGGGAAAAAATTTAGCGCAAATCTCAGGTGGCACACGTACTGCCAGACACAATCTGGTTGACGTATGTGTAGTGACAGGCAATATATTAGCAAAAATCTAAGTAAAAAATTAGGCATACAGATTAGCAAAAATCAAAAGTAGATAAATTGGTCAATTGATTCTACACATACCGAGGGGCAAAATCTCTGCCACCACCAAAATCACGATCTCCACGACCACTTCCAAAGTCCCTTCCACCACGACTGCCAAAGTCTCTTCTGCCTCCAAAATCCCTCCCAGCATCTCTATCAAATCCACCACGTCCACCTCTCATGCCTCCTCTCATTCCTCCTCTGCATAATACAAACATCACAGATTCATATTGGCTATTACAAATTCTATAATATTACAGGTTCATACATATTTTGTTGCTTTACGATAAGATTTTGAAAACATTCAAGGAAAAAATTGAGTAATTATGTGGAAAACGAGCAAAAAATTTAAGAAGTCAAAGGAGATAGGAATATACTGTACGAAATGACAGCCAAACAAACGCATAACAGAAATGAATTAGAGCAATTTTTACCTTCTATCACCGCCTCCAAATCTATCCCTGCCCCCCGATGGTCCACCTCTAAATCCCGTGAAGCCTCCATACTTACTGGCGTAGCTCTCGTCAAAGTTACTCGGGTTGTATGGCATTGACATTCCTTTCACAGGAGACTAATAACACAAAGAACAGCGCGAAGTCATAATGGCACCAAACAGAGTGTCATAACAGCACCAAACAGTGTCATAATAGCACCAAAGCACAATTTGTTAATGTAAAGTTTACAACTAATTGAGAGCCTACCAGAATTAGCTTATATTTATTAAAAGAGAGGCACGGACACACTGTATTTGTGGTTTATAGAAATGTTTTTTAACAGTATAGAAAGTTTAAAATAAATGCCTGAGATTTCAAGTAAATTAATCAAACTAGAAATTACCCGAATTACTGTTAAATTTTAGCAGCATAAAAAGTTTAACATAAACACTTAATATTTCAAGTAAATGAATTAAGCTATTTAGCTTTCAATTTCAGATTCCTGTGGTATTAAAACTGCTGCAGAATTGAGCCATCACATTCAACAAGCAAATTATTACAACTTTTGCAACTTAAAACTTTACTTAAAACATGACTCTTCTTGCAGAACAACACAAATAAAAAAAGCTGGTAAAGCTAAGGTTAACGTCAGTTTCTTCACTCAAAAGCAGTCAGTGACGGGCGAGCCCAGGATTTGAACCCAGCACATACTGATCCGCGGTCCAGTTTCTTACCGACCTCGCCACTGGCTCCAGCAATAATAAATAAGAGCTGCAAGTCTTACCGAGTCGAGCATTTCCAGGATGCGCCCAACACAAGCCACAATCTGCCCAGGCTTGCCCAGCACCTGACAACATCTGTCAGTGGAATCAGGACAGCACTCCGTGAACACCCTGATCTGGGTCTCCGTTTCCTGTTCACATGAAACCACACAGTAAGAATTTCATCATATGCGCAAATCATACTTCATCAGATCACTCTGTGAGAAAATGTTAAGTATTGACTTTAAGTATATTTAATGAAAATGTATTCGCTGAAAACATCATGCATGTACAGTTCACGAGCAAAATACTCCCTGTACAAAACATACACACACGCTCAAACATTTGTAAAACAACAATAACAACAAATAGAACTAACTACGTACAAATATTAAGATCAAAAGAACCTATAGACTGCGAAATTTTACCGGTACCAAGAAATTTTTATTTCTACTAATGAATAAATACAGTATCATCTAAGAAATACTAGGCAGTGTGACGCACCTCCTTCAGCTCCTTGATCCTGTCCCCACCCTTACCAATGATGCGACCAGCGTGGCTCTGGTGCACCAAGAACCTCAGGTCTCCGTCATCCTCCCCTCCTCTCTCAGGCTAAACAATCAACAAATCAACGTTAATGATCCTCGAAAGCATAAACATGTTTACTTTCTAGACTTTAAAATGCATTTTTATTGGCAAACCTAAGGTTTTGCAACTCCAAGAGAATCACTATAAAGCATACAATGCAAAATATTACATTCAATAATATCTATTAACTATATTCCTGGTGTCCATGAATTATTTAAATATAAGAAACACCCCAAAAATTATATCAAAATCAAGACAAATATTCAGCAAATATTGCAATCAAATGAAGGTATAACAAGAAAGAGTTTATGTTTTTGGCCTCATTAACTCTATTATAACAATTTAGCTTACCTTCTCGAGAAGTGGAATAATTTCGCCTACTATGCCACAGATCTGACTTATCTCTCCACGAATGATCATCAACCTACAGAAAAACATCCAACACTTCATTAACTTCTTAACAAATACCCAAACAGCACCTGCCAACTTAGCATCAAACATGTACATAACAGTACACACACAGAGACAGATATAAAATTACATCTAATTTATCATCAAAATATTACCAAATACACATAAATTACTCAAAAGTGCTCTCAGAAATACAGACGTATCAACTAGTTATTATGAAATGCATAACTGATATATAAATCCTTATTTCAGCAAATCTATAAAACAACTATTAAACAAATTCTGATTATTAAGTAATTAAATTCTAATTAAGCAAAAACAAACAGAAATGCAAGCATTGTATGATCTAATGATAAAACAAACTGGGCAAACTGTCATTATCTTAATATCAACTTTAACTGTGTTAAAATCATAATGAATCAAAATCATTATTTAATTAATTGATAAATTTAAATTTTTTAAACGACTACAACCAATAAATCAATAAATTAATACTATGATCCTAGATAAAACTGTCAGAAGTAAGAGAGGGAATTCCCGTTAGATTCATTTACCGAGTCCCGCTGCTCTTGACTATCTGGCACAGAGGTGCTATAGTCTGCTCTACCAGCGAGGCGGCAGCAAATTACAATGAATCATGGCTCACTTAGGTTAAGAGACTTAAGATAACTGGATAGTATAAATAACAATAGAAGCTGGTGTAGCTGTGTTGGCAAGCTGCCTCAGCTGCAGCGGCTAATGCGTACCGTTCAGGACCGGGACTATCTGGAAGTGTTATTCTGGCCTGGAACTGTCAGCGTCAAACATCGTGGAGATTGATTGAAGGTTGGTCAACAGATGGCGTGGATGGGTCCACGAATCAACCAATTGAACAGATCGTGGAATGATCGTCGATGGGTAGTTGAAACATCATACGTTCAATTTGGACGTATTGTGATCCAAGTGGATGAAACAGATCAAAAATATGTACGCAGTGAGATAATGCAATAAATCATTCAGTATTTGACAATAAATGGATAACAACATGGTACTTTCATTCCACACCATTCATTTGATAAAGTTAGGATAAATTTGATATGTTGTGAATACTAGGATATCCATGATTTAAATGATAACGTGAATTTTTCTCATGAAGATATGGCCTGTAGAGTTATAGCACAAAATTTGTATTGATGTATCAGATTGAATTGATATAAGCAGATTGGAATATTTATTTTTTTAGGACAAGAACTGTAAGTATTCAGGAATGTTAACAATTTAATGAGTAAATGGACTGCAATGTTGACATTATATACATGGATATCCACAATCTGAAGAGTTAAACAATGAAAATTGGATTATTTCCTATCCTTTAGTACATGGAAAGGTTTGATATCTTATGATAAGGACAACGAATGAGTCACAATCCTCAAGTCAACGATACACTAAACGACATGTTGTCTCTGGCGCCCATAGTCTTCATTCGACCCTTGAAAAGGCAACCAATGGCAGTTACTCGTATTCACGCTTATCCAGACATATCAGAATTTCTAACAAAGAAGTCTTTTTTGATAATATTTACAAAGCATAAACAGCATTAAAAATTCTGTAAAATGGACATAGTAAACGATTTTGACATGAAACTATTTATAAACTAGAGCTTTAATATTGATTTAATTTAGTAAAGGTCAAGTCAGATCATTATTACTTCAAGCATATCAACTGGTATGTAATTTCACAGTATGCAAAAAATGGCATAACTACAAAATCTGATTAAGAAATATCTATTCAGTGGAACAAGCTTACCTCGGCTCTCAGACGCTTAATGTTCTCACCACCCTTACCAATTACTGCTCCAGCGTTCTGTAAAATACAAAACATAGTAATATATTGTTGTACTTACTAAATGTGTCACCGCCACATGTGCATCTAAAGGGAAGCCCAGGCTAAGAATGGCTCGCTTCAAGCAGGCACGAGAGGTAAATTTAAATAACAATGTGCTTATCCTTATACAACAGATCTGATTCGTATTTAAATAATAAATAGCATTACCTATCATTTCTGAAAAAACGAATAAAATAAAACTTGAAAAAATGTTATAAAACAAAGCAATTTAAGATTATACTGTAATCAGAATCATTATACTGTAATCAGAATCTAAAGAAAACACTCAAGAAATGACTAAATTAGATGTGCATTGATAGTGTATTTAACAATAAGCGAAACGTAAATAAGGACAATAAGAAGCGAAATAAGATGAATACTGATAGCATATTTAACAACATAGGAATCGAGAATAACAATAAAAAGCGATCAGTAAGATGAATGCCGATAGAATATTTAACAACACAGGAATCGTGAATAAGGACAACAAGAAGCAATTAAATAAGATGAATACTGATAGCATATTTAACAATGGAGGAGTCATGAATAGGGATAAACCTTGCTGGGAAGCAGAAGTCTGATCTCAGAGTCTAGACTGTCATCACCACGAGCTCTCTTAGAGGAGGGTTGATCGTCGTGATCACCGTTCTGTCTCTTATTACCTGCAATACAATTCAAATCCATTCTAAACTTGATTCAACGCAACCCTGGCAGAATTTAACACACTTTGTAGATGATAAGTTAGCTACTACTCCAATCATGGCCTGAAGTCAATAATGAGGAAAAACCAAATATGTTTCAGCATTGATCAGAACATTTCTTGCTTGAATTCTTAGAGATTGGAAAATAGAAGACAATTTAAAGGAAAGATAATGAAATTGTAAACACTGGTCAATACAAGTACAGAATATGATAAATTTACTAAAACTCTACATTATATATAGTCATTGGTCAATCAGTGTCTGCAATTAAATACAGTGCTACTTCAATGTATTAAGCACATCAAAAAACTGAACAATCGCAATGTGTCCAAGCATCCACTAATAATAACTGAACCTTGGGGCCTACAGACAGATGTACCTACACATGCTCCAATGCAACCTGACAAGCAACTACATCTAGATGGAAGTAATACGATCAGAAACTTACGTGACTCATCACTCATTTTTCTGCTGCAACTGAATTCTTTACAATCTTTGAATTTCTAAAAAATACCAAAAAAATCATGCATCATATTATAAGATATCACTAATATTTTAAGCATACTTATGCAATAACAGAATTAATCAATATGGCCTTACAATTATATCAAATACAATACTGGAAAATTGGTAGCCAATATTTAGTTGGTGAATAGAAATGGCTATTCGAAGTGAATTTGAAATGTATAGAATAAAGCAACACATTTCTGGACAATCACTTCAAATAACTTAACTTAACATAATTATACTGGTTAAGGAAGTCACAAAGACTTGTAACACCAGTCTTCTTCGTAATTTCATACCTCTATACATAGAGACCGTAAAGGAAAATATAAACGAGAGTCTTGAGGTTCCACTATCAACCTACTATACAAAGCTATCGTATTCTAAGAGTAGCAGTATTATTATAATTATTATTATCTTCTTATCATTTTACATTATACATCAAATGAATACAACAATAAAAAACGCAATTTCGAAATTTCAACTACAAATTAAATTATTTCAAATTAATATCCTTCTTCGTCCGTGAAAACTTCTAGAAGTACTTTAAGAGTAATTCAACAGAACAACTAGAATCTGAAGACTATTAAAAAGAAAATCTAAATCAATAATAAAATGTGAGAGAAACCGGTCACAACTAACTCTTAAAATATCTATCTATAATCACTTTCGTTACTATTATTTAAGACAAACTTTAATAATATATGTATTGAGATAAATACTTACATAAACTGCGAAGCTTTTACTCCGATACGATATATCCGAACAGATCAATCTAAACTCACTGCCTAATTCAACTAACAACTCACGCCTAACTTCTCAACAATGAAAATCTGGCTCGCCCAAAATACAAAATGGCCGACAAAGCGCATGGCACGGCTGCCATAAAAATATTTTCATAGCGTTGCCAGTTGGAATAACATAACATAAACATAACGGCACACTAGGTCAGGAAGCACAGATGCTTGTTGAAGACCCATTTCCTCCTTCCTCTCCAAAATAAAAAATAAGCTAAAAAGCTTTGAATCTAAATAACTACAGCAACAACAACAACAATTCGAGTGCTACTGTTGTCCGTAACAATATCGAACACTATTGCAACAAATACAAGCTAGTGAGCAAGAAGAAGGTCCAAAATTGTGCAAATACCAAAAGCCAAAAAATCGATTCAAAGATAATAGTTATAATATAATAACTAAATAAAATCACTCCCTTGTATAGAGGGTTTAGACGAGACGGAGGTGTAGGCTCGCCCCCCCCCTCGTCCATAGATCCACCACTGTACAGTATAGGCCTAATTAACCTAATGAGAAAACCATAGTAGTAAGAATAGGGCCTACAAGTATAGACCCACATGTAGATCAATTGTATAGCAAACCAGATTTAAGCCTAATTATAGCCCTGTAGAAGAATGTGCTGCTAAATTAATCATATTATTGGTGGGTAAAACTTCAAACTGTACGATAGTCTAACGTTAGATAACAAAGATGTAGATGTATGACTCCTTCAATCAGATTATCTGCTGGGAAAAGTGTATTGTGAAGCTGTGTATAGAACGCTCGCTTCTTGAATGAGATTATGGAGGTTGAGATGCGCGTTACTGGTTTTCGATCTCTTACGGAGGATCGAGTAAAAAACCCTGTTGTATCAGGTCGAAGGATAGCTGTCCTTAAAGTTTCATTTCCAATCTTAACCTCTCGCTCCGTGTTTATCTCATAATGTGGTAGCATGACTGCATGAGAGAGAAGTTAAGCAGATTATGTGCTAATAATTATGCCTATTTAAAATTCGATAAATTGTAAGTCGCAAAACCTGGAACCTTGATCCTAAATGGAGGAAAAGCAACAAAAAATGTTGGTGTAATTGGAAGTAATTTATCGGCGGTATAAGTGCTTTTGATACTCGACCACGGATCAGTATGTGCGAGGTTCGAAACCTGGGCTCGCCCGTCACTGACATCGCTTTCGAGTGAGGGAACTGGCGTTAACCTTAGCTTTGCCAGCTTTAATTATCAGTACACAGTAGACACACACACACACACACACACACACACACACACACACACACACACACACACACACACACACACACACACATATATATATATATATATAACTATATATATATATTTATATGTATATTAAATAATACATATATATATATATATATATATATAAATAATACATATATATATATATATAAATTATATATATATATATATATATATATATATATATATATATATATATATATATATATCCTATATAAGCATATAAAATTTATTGAGGGGGGATTTATTTAGCGCACTCAGTTAAGCTGCGCGTCAGTTGAACGAAGTAAAGCCACGCTGCATGCGGTTACTAAATTGTGGGCGACCACTTTGGAAGACCGCGTGTAGACAGCTTTGAAAGTAAGCAATCCCCAGGGTGTTGGAGGTTATTCTTAAATCCGCGCCGGCTGCTATTGGAGCGCCAACAAAAGGCAACGATTACTAATAACCATGGAAAGGAATGGAGGAAATAACGAAAACTACAAAAACAGAAACTTAAGAAAGGAAACATTGTAAACACATGCGGTTTGTCATGTATGTAACTATACAGAATAAAAAAATAAAATAAAAATAATGTATATATATATATATATAGATATATATATATAATCTATATATATAATATATAATATATATATATCTAATATATATAGATATATAATATATATATATATATATATATATATATATATGTTGGCCTATATATTAATAATATTGTAGGCCTATATAAGACTATAAAATTTATTATTATACATGTATGCCATAACTTATTAAAAAATAAAATAGATTATATAAATATCAAAATTAAGCAACTTCTGTGAAAGTCTACTTCTGTATTTAGTAGCTTTACAATGTCAGGAAAATTATACATATTTTAGAAGAAAAACCGTGAGGAGAAAACTTCAAAATCTGCTTGTAAACTGACCTTAAAATTAAATTATTAATTAAATAAAATTAAAATATGTCAAATTGATTTCATTCTGGAGCTATAATTAGAGTTTCAAAAGTTAATTCATTTGGCCCTTGAGTTTTCTATTTGCCTAAATGTCCCTCAAACTTATCTTTGCTTAATATTTCAGTTTAATATTCGTGCAGTAGGTTCTTGTCCGCACACGAATTGAACGTAATCCTATTCCTACGTAGATAACTCAAGTGGACTGAAGAGTCTGTAAGTCTGCAGATTATGTTAATTACACGCCAAGAACAAGAACTGTGTTTTACTCGAATAGTTTAACTTCCTACGTATGAAAATTAATATCGATAAAGCGCAGACAGCTACTGCTGTTCAGAGCAGATTGATTGGTTGTTAATTGCTATTGAGTGACAAAAGGCTCTATAGAGAGGAGTGGTAACATAGACCCATTTTAATAATTATCGGTAATTGGATCTATTCATAATTTTCCATGCATAATAACTCCTCTCAATAAAGTTAAATGTGTTGATGGGATCGACCATTTTAGGCGATCGTTTCTCTTTTGTACAATAACTGTGACCCAACAGCTACTTTTTGTCCCTGTTATATCTATCCGAATTATCTGCAAAAATGCTTGCAATTGCAATTGCAAGTTCTGCTTTAGCAGTTCCTACTTTGCAATTTGGTGAGGAATAGAACGATATTAAGTGCATGGGCCTACAATTTTTATGACTGTTCATGTAGATTACGTTTTAGAGAGTTCTTTTAGTTTCATCCACAGTCACTTTAGTTTCTGTTGTTCTGTTATATGGACCTGTGTATGTGTCTGAAAAAAATAGTTTGATTTGATTTGATAATTCGTCATATTGTCGCGTATTTTCGTTGTGCATGTCACATTTGCAAACCTTTAATTTAACAATTATCATCCTGCGTCCAAGATCTTTACACACCCAGGGTCAACTACATACAGTATATGAAAGAGTCTTTTCACTTCGGAGCATTCTTATAGACTTCCAGTTACGAAAAAATTTAGCCCCATTCTAAAAATAAACAGACTAGCTCTCTGTTTGCAGATTGTATATGTTGGGGCATGCTGCCTGATTGTTCTACCGCCTAGGCCTATACAAGTAGCCTAGAGGCCTATGGGATTAATAGGGGATATCAAATAATTGCTGAGACTTGTTTCACTTGATTAGTCTTGTAGCTCTAGATAATTACAATGGCTCATCAGGGAGGTTACCCGCCGTACGCAGGAGCTTCACAAGGAGTTAGTAGCCAATTGTTGTAATGTGATTTTCAAAAATATTACATAATAGTTATAATTAGTATTTATATATTCATATTGCTGTCTCTCTCTCTCTCTCTCTCTCTCTCTCTCTCTCTCTCTCTCTCTCTCTCTCTCCATTTGTTATTGATACTTACCTACCCCTCATCGAAAAGTTTTTGATTTTTAACATCATGCTCTCTTTACAACCGCGAATCAGTGGGCTCGGGGCTTGAATATTCTTGGCTCGCTCATTATACTGATGTGATGATATACATGATATACAATGCCATATGCTATTGATATACAATAGAGAGAGAGAGAGAGAGAGAGAGGGGGAGAGAGGGAGAGAGAGGGAGGGAGGGAGAAGTCGCGGGGGAATGGAGGGATGGGAGAGGAGAGAGAAGGCAGAGTGGAGAGAAGAGAGAGGAGGAGGGGAGGAAGAGAGAGAGAAGGTGAGGGAGGGTAGAGGGGAGGAGGGAGGGAGAGTGAGAGGGAGAGCAAGTGAGGGAGAGGGGAGATGGGGAGGAGGGGGGCAGAGGAGGAAGAGGAGAGAGTGGAGAGGTGGGGAGGGAGCGGGGGAGAGTGGAGGGGGCGGTGGAGCGAGGGGGAGAGAGAGAGGGGAGATGAGAGAGAGGGAGAGAGAGGGAGAGAGAGGGAGAGAGAGAGGGAAAGAGAGAGAGAGAGAGGGAGAGAGAGAGAGAGAGGGAGAGAGAGGGAGAGAGGGAGAGAGAGAGAGAGGGAGAGAGAGAGAGAGAGGGAGGGATATAACTGGCATTAATTGACAGTCTGACTAAATTAGCCTAAGTCTATACAATACAGGGTGAGGAAGAAACAGTGATAATACCTGCAAAAAGTTTGAATATCTCAGGCTATTGTTATTATTTTCCAATAAAACTTTTACCAATTACTAAAGGCCTAATTGTTGATGGGGTGGCCAATTTTCATCCATTTTAATCTATGGATTGGCCAGATATACAAGTTTCAGCAGAGCAACCCCCATTTTTTACCTAAAAATGACTTTTGCTACAACGGTAAGGGCAAATTGCACTTCATTGGCGAGAAGGAAAAGGTGAACCCTCAGTATTATGTCAATACTTTACTTTCTGAGCTGTTTTGATGATTGCTACGCTCTTCTACCAAATGGTTTCATCTTTCAGTAGGATGATGCTCCGACTCATGCATCTCGCCACGCACATGAATGGATCAGCGAGAGAAATCCGCATTTCATCTTGAAGAGTGAATGGCCTCTAAACTCTCCGATCAAAATCCTCTGGATTACAATGTCTGGGGAATCACGCTGCATCTCTATTAGAAACACCAGTTGAAGCCTAAAAACAAGGCAGAACTGCAGGAAGTGCTACCTACCATCAATTTGGGAGAGACTGCCCCAAACTGGAATCAACAAGGCTGTCCTAGCGTTCCGAAAGCTGCTGCAGTTCTGAAAAGCAACTGGAGGAAAGCATATCGAATAGGCAATAATGCTGGCAGATACAACTGGTTCTTTCTGAACCACCACAACGACCCTTTTCAGAGCTAAAATAAAAATAAAATAATTTTTTTATTTACAGTACGTTCAAAAATGGGGGGTTGCTCTGCTGAAACTTTCATAATTGGCCAATATAAGTACCGAAATTGATGAAAATTGGCCACCCCATCAGAAATTAGTCCTTTAGTATTTGGTAAAAGTTTTATTTGAAAATATTAACAATAGCCTGCGATATTCAATTTTTTTGCAGGTGTTATCACTTTTTTTTACTCACCCTGTATATAGGTTTTGATCGAGCGTCTACTGCTTGCAGTAATTTAGCGCCAATCAAGTGTGCAAATTGAACACGCTTTGGTGGACACGTGTTAAGGAAACGAAACTGTGTTCTACGATTAATACTGCAGTCAGAAATCTTCAGTGGTTAAAGTGGGGGCATTGAGAAAAGGTACAAAATAATGGAAAGGTAGAAAATTTTCGGGCACCCTGTAATATCTTAGGAAAAAATGAGAGCTAGGGGAATGTCACCTGCCCCGACTGGAATGCACAGCAGCAACTTGCAGCAATCAGCCGATAGATTCACTTGATCTGCCAGACAAGCCACTGCAAAAAACGATGCTTACGATAATTTAAGAAGAATTTCTGGAGAGAGTTGGTACAGTTAGACAGTTGATAAGTGCATTAAGCAGTAGGAAGAAGAGTTGGATAGGACATATTTTAAGGGGGAAGGTCCATTAATAGAAGTCACAGAATGTATAATGGAATGAAAAAGAGGGAGAAGCAGGCCGAGATTAGGTATATTAGATGATTTTTAGATCCACTCAAATGTGGAAATGAAGAGGAAAGCGTTAACAGAGAAGAGTGGAAGCGTTTTATACCATGGACCTGCCAGTAGGCAGTGCACTAAGAGAGATAGAGGACGATTTTATAGACATGACGCCTACTGTTTCTTGTCACCACGCAGGCAGCCTACCCGTCAGCCCAGCCCGGTCAGGCAGGCTATCCCCCCGGCTACTCAGCCCAGCCGGGTCAGCCTGCCCCGGGGTACCCAGGGCAGGCCCCGCCGCCTGGTGCCTACCCTCCAGCTGGACCCGTCAGTGGAGGCTATCCATCCAGTCAACCTGGTTACCCCGCAGGACCACCGGGTACCTATTTAACAGTTCCTTCTCTCTCTCGCCAAGTTACAGTCTATAAGTTATAGCCCTTCAAATATTCTTTGAGGGTTTTCTGTCTTTCAGATATATTTATTTCAAATACCTTAATTGTATCAATTAGGAATTGTCGTCATTGGTTAATGAATACTTTTCAATAATGCAAATATTATATATATATATATATATATATAATTAACAATGTAGCCTCGAAATACTAGCAGAATAAATTAATAGATTAAATTTATACATCATTACTCTTTAATTAAGCCAAATAACGCGGAATACTGGAGGATAACAGGATGGTAACCTCTAACCCATAGTCATTGTCTAGCGCTCTGGGTAGTGTGCGATGTGGCGCACTCTAAGTAGTGTGAGGTATGTGGCGCTCTGAGTAGTTTGCGGCATGTCAAGCGCTCTAACTCTGAGTAGTGTGCAGTGTACAGATGAGCAGATAATAGAGTTTGTTCACTGAGATGTGGGAGTCGTTTATGTGCTGCTCTCATAAATGAGTCGTAAAGCACATCACTAATATATACAGTATATATAATGACTTCCAGTCAGTTCTATCTACATGGAAGCTCTCTGTCAAGATACAGTTATATATATATATATATATATATATATATATATATATATATATATATATATATATATATATATATATATATATACACATACATATAGGCTAACAGTATCTTGATAGAAAGCTTACATGTTGATAGAATTGACTGGAAGTCCTTAGGCCCTATTGTGAATTTAGGTTGAACGCGCGAAAATAATTAACTTACCGTTAATATTTTTAGTTGCTTGCATGAGTTAAGTTTTTGTCTAATTTTCATTTCTATTTTTGTGTTTAATTGCATAATAGTATTTGTAATTTATTATTGTCTTGCTACCTGAATAGTGAAATAAAGCGCTATATATTTTACTTACTGGCTGGTTGGAGCCAGAGGGGATGTCGGTAAGATATTTGACCGCGGATCAGTAGGTGTGGGGTTCAAATACGGGGCTAGCCCGTCACTAACATCGCTTTCGAGTGAGGAAACTGACGTTAACATTAGCTCTACCAGCGTTTTCACTATAAAAAAATTAATTAATACAATATCTCCAATTTACCGGATCTCACTCTTCAAAATTTTAAGGCTAATATTGACTGTACGATCGTTTGAAGTCTATTTTAAAACCCACAACAACAATTGTATTAAATGCCCTTATTAATCTTTAAGCAAATGAGATAATTCTCTCATTTCATGAAATATTTCAGGGGGACCGCCGCCCGGGATGGACCCCTCAGTGTACCAGTGGTTCATGACGGTGGACACGGATAAGAGCGGGAAGATCAACGTGTTTGAGCTCCAGCAAGCGCTCACCAGCAAGCGCTCACCAACGCCAACTGGACTCACTTCAACGCCGAGACCTGCCGCCTCATGATCGGTGCGCCTGCTACTGATCGATATTATGATAGTTATGTTATAATTGCTACTGATGGATATTAATACATTATTATAGTTATATTATAAGTGCTATTGATGGATTATATTATAACTATATTATATTAGAATTGCTACTGATGGATTATATCATAATTATAATGTAAGTGCTGTTGATGAATTATATTATAATTGTACTAATTAATTATAATTGTATAGTGGATTTTATTTATACTATAAGTGCTATTGATGGATTATATTATAATTGTATTAATATATTAGAATTGCTATTAATGGATTATATCATAATTATACTATAAGTGCTATTGATGGATATGTTTAATATTGCATTTAGCACTGTAGTTTAATATTAAATAAAAAGCTAAAGCTGGTAAAGCTAAGGTTAACGTCAGTTTCCTCACGCGAAAGCGATGTCAGTGACGGGCGAGCCCAGGATTTGAACCCCGCACATACTGATCCGCGGTCGAGTATCTTACCGACTTCGCCACTGGCTCCAGCCAGATAATCCAAAATACAAAATAATACAAAATGCAATAGAAATTTATATTAATAATACATGTCTGAAGGTTCCAGAGCCGATTTGATGCAGAATTCCCATAGGGCCTAATGTTATGCAATCAGCCATTTGGATTCTGCTTTAATTGACGCGAAAAGAAAAAATGCTGGAAAACTATAGCAATCGGTCGATAAACTAATGAAATTATTGATCAATTCGTGGCCTGTACAGTTCTAAGTTGAAGCCGATTTAACGTCACTTTCTTGTTTCGACGTGTGTCAGTGACGGGTCGACGGTGACTGGATTTGAATCATGCACCTACTGATCCTCAGTCAGACTTCTAATTCATCGTTCTACGCAGCCATGCATGCGTTTTTATTTCGATTATAGAAGCTTCGACTAAAACTAAATTTTGATTTATCGTCGTGTTTACTCGTTTAACTGGCTGGAGCCAGTGGCGACGTCGGTAAGATATTCGACCGAGGATCAGTATGTGCTGGGTTCAAATCTTGGGCTCGCCCGTCACTGACATCGCTTTCGAGTGAGGAAACTGACGTTAATCTTAGCTTTTTTAGCTTTTTAAGTGACATGATCGGTAGGTTATTTGTCCGCTATTCTGACACCATCATGGCTTATTCTTATGTTTATATACACGTACCTGTACTGTATATTATTGAATCAAAGTGATTCTTGAATAATTGACATTGCGCTCTGATCACGATTAGGCTATAATCATTATATTGCTGGTAAATAAATTATTTTAAAATGGTTTATCGCTTTAAGATTAAAGTGACTGCACATGTCTTGCAATTACGTTTCTCAAAGGTTTAAGTATTAACAAGGATTAAACAATCCATTAGTGACGGCTAAACTATCAAACAAGTATTACTACTAATAATAATAATGAAGGTTTAAAGTCCGTTTCCTCATCCAAAGATGATGTCAGGAACGTCAAATCAAACTAGTATTGTTATAATGTTATTAAATGGCTGCATTTAGGCCGCTTTGTAAAATACTTTGGACTGATTTTCTGTATTTTGGAATATGCACCGTTTTTGGACCTTCTATTTGCTCGCCGGCTTGATTTTGTCTCAATAGTGCTCGATGTTGTCATTGAGACTGTAGCACTCTAGTTGTTGTTATTGTTGTTGACTTTGCAGGCCTGTTTGACCGCGACCAGAGCGGACAGATTGATATGAACGAGTTCGGAGCGTTGTGGGGCTACATCATACAGTGGAGAGGAGTGTTCGAGCAGTTCGATAAAGATAAATCCGGCTCAATTTGTGTTAATGAACTGACAAACGGTACGATATAGTATATTCGTACAGTTATCTGCTATTTTATTATTAAAATTTATTATTGTGCTCGATGTTGTCATTGATGACTTTAGCACTCCAATTGTTGTTATTGTTATTATTTTCTTTGTACAACTTCAGAAAATTGTTACTAACGAAGGAACTGTAAAAATCATTATTTAAAAATAAAAATAATTATGTAAATATCGTCGAGCGCAAATTTAATCTATATTGTGCCAAATCCCGTCACTGACGACTGTAGCACTCTAATTGTTTGCATTTTATAGCTTACGTACAGATGGGCTACAGACTGTCGCCACAGTTCTCTCAGATGACGATCTATCGCTATGATCCCGTGAACAAGCAGCGACTGACTCTGGATAACTTCATCCAATCCTGCGTCCTGCTCAAGACAGTCACGGACACGTTCAGACAGAAGGACACGCAGATGCAAGGTCGTATTCAATTAGAATACGAGGAATTTGCCAAGATGGTTCTGTTCAACAAGCCTCTCTAAATAGCAAACGTGCTTCATCATTCGTGCGAGAGAAGCACTGACTTTGAGTAAAACTAAATAAAAATGTTAAATGTATTTGTCACGAAAGTTAAATGATACGACAGTAAATTGTCACATTGTGGCTATACTGACTACATATAATTATACAGGTAATTAATTATTGAATTTTATTTATAGATCATTCATAATATGTAATGGCAGCTTTGCACAGATTATAAACAAATCCTGACCTAGGTGTTCTAATGTTTTTATTCTACTTCAAGGAATTGCAATAGGATCGAAATAGCTATACAGGTTTTGATCGAAGACCTATTGCAATTGATCACATTGCAAAGAAATTCTGAACAAGCAGCACGATCGATCGATCATGCATCTGAACTGTTTAAAAATTAATTGTAGTAACTGAAACGGATAAAATTTCTTTGAGATTTATTGAACGATAATCACATGCGATCAAATTAGTATATTTTAATTAATACAATTAATTACAACACTGTAGTGGATCCTTGTAGCCTAATAAGGTCACAACCTGGATACTTAAGATGTTATTGTAAAGGGTCACACATATAATTAATATTTAATTTCACTTTAAATACCATGATTCTTTTCTGGGTGATCAATCTTCTTGCGGTATCTTTATGCTATGATCGACTTTCAGGGTATATCAATCTATTCATTAGCTTCAGCAATTCAACTTCTCTTTTAAAGTTGCGATGCCATTTGAATCTTTCGGATAGAATGAATGTTCTTACCTGCGTAATCAACGTACGTAGGCTATATAAGAAATGATAATTCAAATTTCAGATATATGGCCTAATCTCCGACGTAAAGAAACACGGCAATATAAAAAAAGTATTGTATTTTTCTGAATTCTGCAGCTTGCACCATCTAACGGGTCCCTTTTCCTCATCAGCTTTATTTGATATGATTATAGAATAAAGGTATTTATATACTTCTAATAAAGATTTATACTATTTGATTATAATAGAATGAAGTTCTTTATAGTATAACATACAAAGTTATATAATGTTGTCGTGGAATACAACACTTATTCGATATCTTTGGATTTGTTAAATGGTGTTCGATGAGGTCATTGGCTGTAGCATTCTTGTACTTTATTGTTGTTCGTTATTAGGCTCTTTATAATTTGGACTGATTTTCTGGATTTTGAAATTTGCACCGCTTTTGGACCTTCTTTTTGATAGCAGGCTTGATTTTGTCTCAATAGTGCTCGATGTTGTCATTGATGACTGTAGCACTCTTGTTGTTATTATTATTATAATTGCAGTTGGTGTGAAATTCATAAAAAAACTTTATTTAGAAAAATGAAAGTGGTATCACTGATCATGGCGCATCTCTTAAATGTTTGTAAATAAACTAATTGAAATTTACACTCCATCGATTCTTATAAATTTATTCAGAATTCTCGGAATCAAATCTGTCAAGTAACGAATCCACGAATAATAAGAGATAATGAAAATACTGGATCACTTTAAATTGCAGTTGGAACGGTACGTTAAAGTTTTATTGCACTATTGTAGTTGCTGTAAAATTCTTGGACCCGTTTTCTGGATTTTGTATTTTGTTCCGCTTTTAACCTTTCTTGCTCGTCGGCCTGGATTTGCATCAAAAGTTCTCGATGTTGTCATTGACGACAATAGTACTCTAATTGATATTGTTAGAATGTCTCTAAAATCGCAGTGATTAGAGTCGTCTGGCTACGTTATGAAGTCATGTCAAGTTTTAAATAACAGATCCTGTTGTGAATTGAACTCTAGTGATTTCGGTTCTCGGCGGCGCTGATCGGGTAATAAAATCTCGGATATTCACAGGAAATTGAAAATTTGAAACTGGTTACACGCTAAATTACCTAACGGTTTAAACATGTGGTATTGCAAGTGATAAGTATGGACACAGTTGATATTTCACTATAATGCTTACTTAACTTTTTTTTTGTTGCTGATGTTACTGTTTTAGGTATGATTAAAATAACAATGACTACTGTAGAAGGAAAGCTATAACTATAAAATTATATAAGGCACTACTCGGTAGTTACTGAGGTTAGACCTAAGCTTGAGTAATATGTTAAAGTTTGGTCTTCGAACTTAATTAATCAATATTTGTCAAGAACTGATTCTACAATTTTATATTAGGTAAAATGAGATCCTGAGAGTAAATGTTCCAGGGCTTAAATTCCTAATAATTTGACTCTAATAATTATATTGGAATCTTTATCTGTCCTCGATTTTTGACTGAATGTTGATAACCTTCTAATCTATAAATGATTTCAGCTACCATATTAAATGTTATTAATTTAATATTAATATAAATAAAAGAATACACAGTTATGCATATACACATATGCAATTATAAGAAAGTTAAAATGATTTCAAATAGCACGTGTAAGCGAAATTCGTAGAACTTAAAATTATACTTTTCTGACGAATTACTGTTCTATTAAAATAATCCAAATAAAAGCACTTTACATAAAACACAATTACTATCAATACACATTACTGTGCCTACTATAATTCCTTCTAATATAATTCCTAGGTCAGAATATCTCAGTGGAACACTTCCTAGTTTGAACATCTACAAATCACTCCCTTCACATCGACTGTTCGATGGAGCACAATCAGTTTTACTGAATGTACTGTTCAAATTACTCTTGAATTCGGATACTACTGAGATTCTTAAAATCTACTAAATCTCTTTTCAACATAGCACGTTTTGCGTCCATTTTGTCACTCTTCCACTTGGATCTCTTTCTTTTCTCTTTTCTGTCTAGGCATCTCCTCATTAATTACTTGCCTAGCTTATCTACCGTCTAGGATCACATTTCAATAAAAAAACTCAGTACTTTTAAATCTTAAAAATAAAACTTCAAACACAACTACCAAACAACATATACTAGAATATATCGAATCAAGCTTTCACGATATCCTTTTGGATATTGATAATTTAGTTACCAATATTGGATATTGGCACTCCAAGTGAAAATAGGTCATACATCCAAGAGAAAATCCTTTTGCCCAGCAGTAAAAATTTATTAAATGAGGTCACAGCTTAGACTAAAGTGTTATTATTTCTTGTTTAATGTCCTTTAAATCAAATGTAACTTTATCTTTTTAATTGTTAATCACAGAAGTGTACTTTATTGAATTTTCTTCAATCGTATTTATTTATCGACTCAAAATGATTGAGTTGACAGGCAGAATTTCAGTTAATTGAAAATAATCAATCGATTTGAATATTTGTATTTATTTTTTATGTACAGACTATTTTCAAGAGAGACACCTGAAGCTGTTTTACAGGTAATCGTTGCTCTTTAATTGATATCAATTAATTTGATCTATTAAATCAATTAATGTTGATCTATTTAATTGGGCTGAGCCAGTGGCTTGTTATTAAGTTGTTCAACAGTGGATCAGTAGGTATAGTGTTCAAATCTAGTGCTCTAGTGTTCCCATCGTGCTATTCGAGCAGGAAACTGACGTTAGACTTGGCCAGGATTAAAAAACTTTAGTAAAAACTTTAGTACTCTTGAGAAACCTAGCAGACCTTCACTTTGTAAGCTGTCTACACTTTTTTTCAGCACTCTGCTCCAGAGACCAGGAAATTTCTTCCATCCACTCTTTGAAAGTCTTCTATTTCATTCATTTCATCAACCTTTGCTTTCCTATCTACAGTTCTGGAATCAGTTAAAGTAAACCTATCTTTTTGATGTCTCTTTTGTATCAGCTGTCCATCCATTGAAAGCGATCCTGTCTCCCATTCTTTAATTCCTTATCTTCGAATAAATTATTTGGATGTTAGATTTGCACCATTTGGAACCCTTTTGTTTTTTGCTCTTCAGCTGAGTAAAAGATACATAATGCTCAGTATAGTAACTGATTTCAGAAACACTAATTGTTGTTGTTGTTTTTACAGATTTTATATATGCTTGTTTGTAGTTCATATGTCTTCTGTAGTTCTAAGCATAATTTACTAATTTACCAGAATTTGGTATGATTATGGTACTGAAAACAAACAATTAGAAACTTGTAATGTAATTCCCGTGTTGTATCCAGGACACTGAAGAATAGACCAACTGTAAACTGCTCTAGTTGTAAGACGCAAATTTAGCAAGTATTAAGGAAGGCAATTGGAAACTACCTCTCAAGCCATTTATTCCCAAGCTATAGGCTATATTAAGGCGTAGATAAGGTTAGCCTTTTGCGAAGGGATTATTCGTTGAACGATGGAGTGCTTTTTATGGAGCATGAAAGCAGCATATGAGTAGGAATACGTACCTTGAGTATGCCACTTGGCCGAACACTAGAGGGAGGAATGTAATTAAAAGTTATTCAAAGTGATGTAGATTAATCTAGGGCATTAATATTCTTTGGATGATTATTTATCTATTACTTAGAGCATTTATCTACTGCTAGTGTTTTTAATTTATACAGAATGTAAATTATCTGTCATATTAGAAATAATTATATATATAATTAGTTACTATGAATGATTAATATTATTTTATAGTTATTAATGTTTAGTATTGTCTGTTTAGGAAATAGAGTTGAAGATATGTCAGCCGGATTCATTGAGTCAGCTCATTGGTGAAGATGTCATTCAAACTGGATCTTATATACTAGCATCTCTGCATTGTCTTCAGAGTGTATGTTTCATCCATTCTACTTAGAACACTAAGGGATGCATTGTATTTCATTTGATGCAGTACTCTGTGATTGCAAATCGTAAACTCTTGTGCAGATATTAACTTGAATTGTGTGATGTATCATTATACATATACGATATTATATACAATATTATACATATTAGTGCTCAGAATTGTTATGACAATATTAATCTCTGACAGTGATTAATCCGACAATCTAAATCAATATATATAACCTTTAATTAATATGACTATCTAAATCAGTATTTGTGAAACCTAATCCATACATAAGGTTATTTACTTCATTAATCTTGAGGAATTAAACCTTTGTTGAAACTTAGACACTCCCAATAAGAACAACTATCCATTAACTGCTTGAAAAATTCAACTTTGAACATTTATCCTGGCAGATTGTTGAGTCATTGCCGGAGAGATCCTATGCTGTCGCTACTGACAGAAGATCAGAGAGATCGTCTGATGTATCAGATGAACCGGAGATGGAGGGGTCTCCACTCAAGCTTTACGACTATCAGAAAGATTTCAAAACTTCCGATGGAAGCGAGGAAGACAGTGTTGTGACGTTAATAAAAGATACTCAGCATTCTGCGGCCAGTAAGATTAGAGGGTTGCCTGTGAAGAGAGCCAGGTTAGTCACAGTTACGACTACTGTTCTATCAAAAAAATGT
Source organism: Enchytraeus crypticus (assembly GCA_905160935.1). Taxonomy (NCBI): domain Eukaryota; kingdom Metazoa; phylum Annelida; class Clitellata; order Enchytraeida; family Enchytraeidae; genus Enchytraeus; species Enchytraeus crypticus. Next base: position 134,602 of record CAJHZI010000196.1, on the reverse strand, counting down.
AAATTAGAGACAGTATTTGTAATCTAGATCAATATAAGTGTCATATTGATCAGTTTGATTAGCTGTAAGTGTATGCCTGCAAGGGAATTATTTCAGTAGAGTTTAATGTAGACTTTAAAATGATTTCATCGCTGATGCCTGGTATGAGCCAGAGATTGAAACTGCCATTTGATGGGCTGTGATTGAGAGCCTGAGCTTGTGGACTTTGTACTGTTATGGTCTTGTTTAATTCTCAGTTATGGAAGCCATTGACTTACAGCCTTCAGCAAACCCTTTGCTGTATTTTGTCCATCCTAGACTACTTATAAAAATCTGCTGTAACAACAGCAAATGTTGTAATGATGTTTAACTTAAAACCAGTCAAATTTGTATGTCAAATTAGAGTTGATTATCGTTGTATTGGGATTATTTACACTCAAAGATAATTGCTTTCAATTAATAAGAATTTAAAGTCCGGTTCCTCGCCATTGGGCACTGTCAGGGACGTCAAGAATAGATACTGAATTTTGAGATCAATGCTTAATTACTTCAATTTAGTATGCTTATTTCTTATACTGCCTGCTTGATCCTTCAATCAATCTTTTTACTGTTAATACTTTAATATTTTACTGTTTTCACTGTTGTTTTTACTCTTAGTATTCAAGAGGTTATCGGCTAGCATAGGTTTAATAAAAGTGCTAATAAATTTTAAATTTTAATGTAAATTAAAAGTAAATGAAACTTTAATTCAAGCATAATTTAAGCCGAGTTTAGCATTTGTTTACCTATCACAAGGATACAGAAATGGTCGAGTTAAAATATGAACCAGACTGAGTGGTCCCATGCTAAATTAAATCTAGTCAGATTTAATATTGTTACTTGACCATATGGTATTCTTTAAGATGGCTGATATCGCTGTATAACTTGGCCTGTAAACAACTGCCTCCCTCTGTTGAAGTTCTTCCACTTCATGTGGCTTGTGATGGAAAGAATCCGGAACATCTTTTATACCTTGTGAATTACTTTAGTGCTGGCAATGATAGCACAACTTCGACTGCAGATAAATATCACTCCTACACTGTTTCCATGTCTGGTTTGTATATAATCGATAATTTTAGTAGTAACTATACTAAAAAGTTTCTTTATGAATATGGCTTCTGAATTTATATTATCAAACGTGTGAATCATTTCGCCACTCTGTTTCTTTAACTGTGATTTGTCATACATGTGCTATAATTAGAATGGAAGCAAAGTCCTGACTCATTTTTAGAGTTGGTTTATCTACTAAAGAGACTCTTCCGAGGAATTATGTTGATTTTTAAGATTTTGCAATATAGTAAGTCTAGAAAAATTGATATCTGGCTAACAAGTTTAGGTTAAAAGAACCAAACTTAGTTACTCAAATAAGATGTCCCTGACATGCCTTATGGCGAGGAACCGGACGTGAAAATTTTATTGATTGATTGATAAACTGATAGGCAATTAGGACATGTGATGGGTAATTAGATTTACTAAATTCTGGGTCATGAAGGTTTTTAGAGCAGCTTTATGCTTTAAGTCTCACGCAACCAGGGTTGAGTATAATTGTTATCAAGCAGTGAATGTATGTGAGCTTAAAAAATAGAAGACTTGTGATAGTTTTTAGCATGTTATAGATGATTGGATGATTGAAGAAGATAAGATGGCAAACCATAAGAAATAATTGGCAGTAGTTGTAAGCTGTAGAATATAAAATTGTCAGCGTTTTGGCTGAGTTTCTTCGAAGGACGAAGCTATCACTATTTTGAAAAAAAACTGGGAAACTGGTTTTTTGTTCCTTGTAGAATTTTTTTGCCAACTAGAAGGTATACTGCTATTGAAAGATTAACATGGGTGTGATTTGAATAGAACAAAAATTAAATCTGGTCTAGAAATAATTATTAATGCCTAAATCTTTTGTTATTGATAATGTAAGTGTTACACTACAGACCCTCATAGTTAGTCAATATAAGTTTGTCATTGGCGACGATTTGTTTGTCGTATGTGATAATTTCTTGTTGTATTGCTTTCAGAAAAGCGTCTTGAGAAGTCCAAACTGCCATTAATTGAATCTCTGATAGGAAAAAAGTTTCTATCAAATCAGGTACGTGCTTCAACATAGTATCTTCTGTAATTTCATTTACTGCTACCAATTTAAATCTCAATTTAGGTAAGCAAAACAAATTTCTAATCTGTATATATTGTAATCTGTACAATCTGTATATAATTCATAGTGATTTATTTCCTTGTGCTCAAAATTGATGATTTAAAAAAAAATTAATATGTAGATTAGAGAGATTTTGCGAAGTTGCTGACTATATTTGTTCAATTCCTTTATTAAAGGGCGACGTCAGGGACATCCTCAAAAAGGGGAGAGCACATTGATTTAAAAATAAATGTACTCAACTAACAGGACTCACTGTATTATGTAACCTGACATAGCTAAACTGATATGGTTGTATAGATCCACTTTACCTAGGCTAGCAGCTATATTATAACAGGAAATGCTGTTATGCCACTACATAATAGATCAGTGCAGTTACTGAAAGGCTACTTGGATTTGGAAGTGCTATTTGTTCTTATTACTTATTAGTTTATGAAGTTATTAGTTTATGAAATTAAGATGACATGGTATTATGCTACAGGGAAATTCTCTGCTCTAGTGCGGTAATGCTACTCTGTTTTTCTTACATTTTTGTAACAAAATATTTTATTGTGATAATTTTGCAAAAATGAAACATTTTGTAAAAATTATTTTATATAGTTCTTTTTATTGAATATGCTTTTCAGTAACATGCATTTTAAATATTTTGTATACTTAAAAATCAACGTTTGTTTGCAATTTTTTTTAACATACAAAGCCTAGTTGTAAAACTGTATAGAATATTTTACCAGATATTCATATGTTTAGTAATATTACTGTAGATTTATTTATTTTTCTTTTGTGTAAACATTGGCTGGCAATGTTGTTTTAGTTGGGATATTATAAATTCTGTTTTTTGAAATTGTCAAGGTATCATCATATTAAATATTATGTTATTGTATTTATTAATTGCAGTATGTTACTCGATATTCGGCTAAATATGAATTGGTTGGAGGCACACCAGATGATTATTGCACCAACGTTGATGCGGAGGGACAAATATCTGCCGTGTTCAAGTGGACTAAGCCTTCAGCTCTATTAGCTGATCCTCATCTTGATGCCTCAGCAACTGTGGTGTGAATTGTGATGAATTTATCATAATATTAGTCTCTGTATCTCTCTTATCTTTCTCTCTTTCGCTTTCTCTCTCTTAGTGTACTGCTCACTGGCAGGTCCGTGGTATATAACTCCTTCACTCTAATCCGTCTTCTGCTTTCCACTTCTTGTCCATATATGAGTGGATCCTTAAATTATATCTTCCTATTTCTTAATGCATTTATCAGAGGTCCATCGGAACCAACTCACTTCTGGACTTTTATTTAAAATATTGGTATCAGTCCTTATATTACTCTTAACATCTTTCGTGTGTCAAATAGTTGCAAAAACGTCAGCTAAGAGCTGCGTCCTGCAATGCGAACTCCTAATCACTTCATAAACTCACTGTTTGCATTAGATAATGTCCATTTTTAATTTAAGCACACGAAACTTTCGAATTAAGCGCAAGGGTTAAATACTTATTTAATTTATTTTTTAATGATTAATTTAGATAATAATTATCTCGGTGGAGTTCTATTCTGTAGCAAATATATAAAATTAATTTGAATTTATTTTTAGAATTTTAGTCAAGATTACTATATAAAAAATATTCTTCTTAAATGTTTTTCTGCAGATTGCTGTTGTAAAACCAGAAGATCCAAGAAGTGGAGCTAACAAACTCTACAAGGAGTTACTTAACATTCAGGTTTTACAATTTTCCTTAAAGAAATAATACAATTCTTATCTTCTGTTTGTGTTGTTTTTTCACAACAAAGTAAGCAGAAATGAAGCATAACAGGTGAGGACATTTAAAGAATTTAATTTTTAATAAAGGTAAGAGTGATGCATTTTTATATTATTTCATTTTTTATGCTACAGTGTCTTAATTTTTAGAATTATTTTGTTCATATTTACAAAATTTGCCTATGTCTTAATTTTAGAATTATTTTGTTCATATTTACAAAATATGCCTATGTTTGATCTCTGCGGGTATACATTATTACTGGTACGTTAATCATTTAGTTACATAATTTCAGAGTTCTGACAATATTTTTCCATGCCATTATGACTATTGAATTAAATGTTTAAAACTATCATAAAATTAATATAAAAAATTTGTTCTAGAAAAATAAAAATTAACTTACAAATTTATTATTAAATTATTAAAGTTATTTTAAACTGTTGCATTAAAATAACTGTTGCAGTATTTTTTCTGTTTTCTGTCACAGAGATTGATTGAGGGTGTGAGGGATGGTTGTATAACATGGTCTGTGAAAGAGAATGCCGAGTCTGCTACATCAAAGGTCAAACAACTCATTCAAGGTATGTGATAGTCTTATTTATAGGTCATAAATCATCTTTATAGGTCATGAGTCATCTTTATAGGTCATGAGTCATCTTTATAGGTTATGAGTCATCTTTATAGGTCATGAGTCATCTTTATAGGTCATGAGTCATCTTTATAGGTCATGAGTCATCTTTATAGGTCATGAGTCATCTTTATAGGTCATGAGTCGTCTTTACAGGTCATGAGTCATGTTTATAGGAAAGCTTTGAAGTTTTTTAATAAGCAGGGAACTTTTTATTTACAAGGAATCTGCTATTCTTGTACAGATTTGAAGGTTGGTGACCAGAAGCAGGCTGTTAAATCTGGTGGAGCAGATTTGATTGGTGAACAGGATGAGGACAACGTAAATGGATTTCTTCCTCAACGTCAAGATCTCGATTTCACTGAACAACTGTGGGACATTCTCAAGGGTAGTATATGTGTTATAGTTAAATGTTTTATGTGCATTGTGAGGTATGTATACATTTCATTGATAGTAACGGTATTAAACTTCTAAACGTTATTGCGCTCTCGTTAAACTTTTTTCGTTAGATTTATTTTTGCCCGATTTTGAAGATGCAAATTAATTCAAATTGTCATTTATGGTTATTTAGCTTAAATATATTTAATATATTTAAGATTGTAACTGGACAAAACTGACGTAAAAATTTTTAAAAGTTGGCTTTGGTATTAATTTTTGTATCTTAAGTGCATTTTCTAAGTTGTGGTATTTGTAATCGTTTTAATTTTTCATAGGCTGCTGTGCACTTCATGAACTCGAAGACTGTCTGCAACTTGTTCTGAGTTCTTTAGCTACGAAACTGCTGCAGCCCATGGTATGTGCTAGTTCTTGTTCGTTGCTGCTGTGTACATATAGGCCTACTTAAAGATTGTAATGTCCTAAAGTTGTATCCGACGCATTATCGTATTTTGTTGTTTGTTAATTTGTAATGGTGCTAATGTTAAGTAATATTGCCTATATTGAATCAACTGATATTTTTGGCATGTATTTTTCTATCTTACTAATATGTTTTCTTCTTAACCATTGTGGTTTAATTAGTGATTCTGAGAGCTGAAGCAAGTGTTCATTATGACACCTTGTATGTTTTGTTCATTCTTCGTATGTTTTATTCATCCTCGTATGTTTTATTTATCCTTGTATGATATTTTCATCCTGTTTTTCTAAACTTGACGATTGGTTGCGTCATTTACTGATGAATTAAATCGTTCTTTGTTTGATTTATTATTCAATTGATGATTTGATTAATTCTGTAGGTACATTACAGTAACGACACTCAGATGGCAAAGCTCGTTAGAGAATCTTACTACGATAAGATGTCGATCACGTCAGCTAAGCATTTAAAAATCGTCGACATTCTGATAGAGATAGGCTTGGATAAACTCACCAGGGACTACTCGTTCTCCTTAATAGGTTACATCCTCTGCCTTAGGAACTGTTTACTTTCGTTCAGTTATAAGTGCATAGTATTTTAACAATGGTGAAAACTGATCAACCTATTTGGACCGACCTTGCTAATTTGCATCATAACTCTGCTGTTGCATACTATTCAATTTTTCTTTATAGTAGCTACTTTGTTGCTGTGTTTAATTGATTGGCTAAGAATTTCTATATATCTCAGAATTACCTTATATATTATTTCAATAATAAATGAGGTTGTTGAATTCGATCTGTTAAGATGTTGCTGAATTTCTGTTGATTAATTATTCCTAATTTTTAAGTTTAAAATATCGGTAAAAGAATATTTCTAATAGATTCTTTTTACTATTTATTTGCACTTTTTCTATATAATATTAGAGTATTTGGTCAAAAATTTAACTGGGATGCTTATTGCATGACAGGAATGGAACTGGTGACAGCGCATCATCTGAAGCCATTCGTCACTTCATGTGTTGATAAGCTCTTACCAACTGAACGAGTTCGACTACTGAATAAACTTCACTCTGTTGTTGAACTGGTCACCATGCTGCAGCAGTACATAAAGCTACCCAAGAAATATGTCAGCTCTGCTGCCAGGTTATAGGCCTGCAATTTAATTCAAATAAATATAGTTCTGCTACTACTGATATTAATCTACTGATATTGCTACCACTTCTGTTGCTACTACTTCTGATAATAATAGTATTACTGTTACTACTACTACTATAACTACTACTACTAAAAATTATTAAATTTTACCTTTACTGTTGAGTGTTGTTGAGTGCTTATAATTTCCGTGCTTTAAGTAATTCTCTAAATTGTGCAGTTTTAGAAAAGTGAAATGGCAAGCGTAGGAGATAATTTTAAAATCTTGATGATCAACCTCTCAATTCTTCTTTAAATATGGGAATGAAATCAGTTAATGACCTTTACTGTTAGTGTCGATTATTCGATTAGAAGTCATATCAAGTCATATCAGTTATACCTAGTTTGTGTAAGAAATGGTTGTGTAAACATTTCAATAGGATGGCTCTGAAGTATTACGCGGATCACGAGGCGACACCTGGTGATAAGTTTGAAATTCCCGTGTCTGCTGTGTCCGTCACGTCACTCATGAAACAGTAACTATTTCATCTTCATAGTAGTTTATTTATATTAATTCATACTCTTAGATGCTATACGACGTCCCTGACATTATACTTGGATAAGGAAACGGACATTAAACCTTTATTATTATTATTATTATATACCTGGTGTTGTGACCAGGCCATTGAGGAATGGAGCCATTAATACTGCTTTAATTAGCAACTACTTTACCATTTTAAATGCACATGTCGTAAGAGTTGACTTTGCAAGAGCTGAAGATAGAAAAGGTATGATTACTTCAAAAGTAACGCATTTTTCAAGCTATGGATTACGTTAAAGTACGACTAGAGCATAGTATTGTTTGAGGGATTAGCTAGTTAATTGATGGAGTGATAATTAAATGATCATGAAGCTGAAAAACAAACTGTGAATAGGAATATGTACCTTGGACCTTTCTACTGGAAAAGTTACTAGATATCACGTGATATACTAATTATTCATTGAAACTTAATTATAAAGATTTTCTCTAAAAATACATATTGTAAATGTAATTCCGAAAGCTAATTTTATGTATCTGTTCTTACTTAGATCAACTACATTTTTTATTGTTGTTGTTTGCTAACATAGTGCTGTCATTCAGAGTCTCAGACTATCTTCAGAAAAATTTAGTATATAATTCTATTCCATGTGATATTTGAATTATTTGCAGTCCTTCAATGTGGAGGGCTGTTTACAAGTCAGATGTGTGTGAAGGTCACTTATGCAAGGTCATCCTTTTGTCCACCGAATGTCCGATTTCACATGTTCAATCCAGTACTTCAGGTGTGATCATCATTTTCAATGTTCGCGGTATTCGTTCATGAGAATGCTCGTGTGGACTTGATGTTCATCCCATTTATTCTTTTCCTGATTAAAGGTACTTTTGCCTTTGAAGGACACACTTGACTGCCCGCACAAATGCACAATTGTGATCTAATTGTTAGAGATTAGGCCTATATAAATTGTTTAAATTCGCTCAATATTTGCCTAGTTTGGCTACTTCTACATTTATGTTTTCTAACTATAAATTCTCATGGACCATTAATCGTGTGCGTGAAATCTAAATTTATTTATTTATTTTATTAATTATAAAAATTACTTTATATATTGCGCTGTTTGAAATATAGTGCACTTTTTTGAAGCAGCTCGTGCGCCAAGTTCAAATGATGCAACTTATTTTTAAAACTTTTAGTCTGTAAATATATTGATTGACCATTCTACTGGCATTATTTTAATGTGCGTTGTGTAGTTAAAGTTTCATATAACATAGAATGTCTTAATAGCGTAGGGGCAACGTCATGAAGTTTTAATTTACAGATCCTCAGGTGAATTGAACCCTCGTGGGTTCGAATCCCGGCCGCGCTGTTATGAGAGTAAAATCTCGGGTATTCACTTGACTGGTTATATAGAAAATGGTCTAATGGTATTAAAATTGATAGATATCAACCTAGTTGATCATTTCACTATAATGCGCGTTTACTTACTTTACTTACACTAATTTTTGTGTAATATAGCAGTTCTCTTGTATAAATATAGCAGTTATCATGTTCCTGTTTTGTTTCTTGTATTTTGTCGCTATTATAGATTGTGAGAATGATGATTCTGCAAGCTTTTATCTGACGACTGTGGATCACTACTTAGATGTTATCTGATCTGGGACAATTATCTGAGATCACTACGTAGATATTATATGATCTGGGACAATTATCTGAGATCACTACTTAGATATTATATGATCTGGGATAGTTATCTGAGATCACTACTTAGATATTATCTGATCTGGGACAATTAATTATCTGAGACCGCTACGTGGATATTATCAGAATTCTGTTACTGTAAATTCTGTAGCCTAGTGTGGTTATCCTTGTTGTAGATTGGCAATTGTCAAATTTTAATAGTAAGTGCTTCTGGTGATGATTCTTGAAATATAATTTAGAATATTTGATTTGCATTCAGATTAATATGTTTGTTATTAACATTTTCAGTGCATTTAAATTAATTAATATTATCTAATGCTATGATACTATAGTATAAGGAGACATTCTTATGGTATATAAACTGATGCAAAACCCCTGGAGAAATCTTTATGTCTTCATCGAAACTCGGTTTTTGCACAATATTGTCAGGAATGCTGAGAAATAATTTGACATCAGACTCACTAATTTTTTGTCAAAATATTCAATTTACTTATTTAGTACAGTAGCTATGCTTTGAATGAAAAAGTAAAAATGTTTCGCAAGTCTTATCTTTTAAATATAGTATTTAAAATTTGAATTACTTCTAATTGTGTGTTGGTCCTCAGAAAAGCTATTCATTTAGGCTTTCCTGAATATTGAATGTCTCAATAGCGTAGGGGTAACGTCATGAAGTTTTAAATGGCAGATCCTGAGGTGAATCGAACCCTTGTGGGTTCGAATCCCAGCTGCGCTAATCTGAGAGTAAAATTTCGGACATTCAATGGACTGGTTATAATAATAGTAACAACAATTAGAGTGCTACAGTCATCAATGACAACATCGAGCACTATTGAGACAAAATCAAGCCGGCGAGTAAAAAAAGAAGGTCTAAAAACGGTGCAAATTCCAAAATCCAGAAATTCAGTCCAAAGTAAAGGGAGTTAAAGAAAAATGGTTATATGGAAAACAGACTAAATTGCCTGACGGTTTTAACATGTGGTATTAAAAAGTGATAAATATCAACGTAGTTGATCATTTCACTATAATGCGTGTTTACTTTTACTTTTTTCGATTTTCTTAGTTGTTCAACATGACGTCCTTCTCTGCTGGAGTGCATGCATCAAGGCTAATAATATTAATGATAACAGAGTGCAGCTGTTGGCCATGACAGGATCGAGCACTATTGAGACGAATTCAAACCCGTGAGCACAAGAAGGGCCAAAACGAAACGATGCAAATTTCTAAATCCAGACGTTCAGTCCAAAGATCATGTCACAAATACAAAGAAGATATAAATGCAAAGATCTATCACGAAATGCTGATAGAGCTTGGTCTAGTCTTTTGTAGCAAGTTTCTTGACTTTTCATTCCAATAGTTTCGCATTTCAATTTGCGCTGCTTATGTGACTACATTCTGCTTATCGACTTTGTGTTAGTCCCGCCATGCTCAATGTTTTTGTGTAGGACAGTAGCAGTCTAATCGCGTTGTGAGTTCAAGTTTAAGCTACCGATATTGAGTGCTCTAGATTTGACAATAGCGATTGTGATTCAAGCTAAAGTGAATCGATTTTATATCACTATTGAAGAGCATTCTGCTTTAGGTCTATTATTCTTATTTATCCATATTATATCTGTGGTTTTTAAAAAAAATCAAGAAAATTGTGCAGTAATTCAATAGAAATTTAACACGTTTTGATAAATGGAGATGCAGCCAGCGTCGATTTTAATCTCCTACTGCAATTTCATAAGAAAAGAAAATGCCAGCAGGGCAATCGGGTTTCTATTGGCCAGTTTTAGGTGCATATTAAATCTTTGATTTAAATTGAATTTCCTCAGTACAACGATAACACTGATACATCCAAAACAATATCGTCATGGCAACAGAATCGTCAATATGGATGCCTAATTAATGTGCTATAAATAAATAGATTAAATAATAAAAATATGTTAATTCATTGACAGATTAATAAGTGCACTAGTTGCATACAATGCAAATTCACGTGCACAAGTAACAAGCTAACGTTGTATACCCTATATCTCTAAATATGGCAGAAGTGAACTTTCGATGGGCGTACAATTAATCCTTTATTTGGTACCAGTATTAATTAAATTTAGAAAATATTTTAAAGTAATGAGTGATTTCGATTAAACCGATTTGACATTGTTTTATAACATAACGATACTTTAGTATTTAATTTAATATTAAATTTTTTATAAACCACTTTTTGACAAAGGAAAGGAACAAATTAAAAATTTAAATTGGATTTTAAGAATAATAATAATAAAAACACATTATAGTGAAATGATCAACTACGTTGATATCTATCACTTTTAATACCACATGTTAAATCCGTTAGGCGATTTTGACCATTTTTCGTATAACCAGTCCAGTGAATGTCCGAGATTTTACTCTCAGATCAACGTGGCTGGGATTCGAATCCGCGAGGGTTCAATTCACCTGAGGGTCTGTCATTTAATACTAATAGTACAGATCACTCATTCACGCTTGTAGTTCTTAAACGTTAAATCCATGGAAATATTATCTTTTTTATTGGATATGCCTATCAAAAGATCTCGAAATAGGCCTAATACAATATTAAGTACTAATTTGAATTTCTATGCTGATAGTAATTATAGACACAAGTTGCATGGTAACCGTGTATCGTACCTGTGAGTGTAGATGAATTAAATTGGAACGATTAAATTAAGACTAAAGAAGTGTTAGATTGAGTAAATAAGCTATGCAATCTTTAGGCGAAGTAATGGCTATTCAAATATTAACCTGGTACTTTATACTATTAATTTAATTTTCTATGAAGCTACTGCACATATATTTAAAGAAATAAAGTTGCATACGTACTATAGGTTTGCATTTCCAGCTGCAGATGTTTAACTTTCGACAACAGCACTTTTAAAATTAAACTATTATCTGTTAACGTTAATATTTCTTTGGTTTTTCCAACCATACCATCACGCCACCCTACTGTCCCGCAACCCTACCGACGTGTAATGCAACCCGTGAAATTATTTTTGCTATATAGTCTAGCAAAAAAATTAACTATTGTTTAGCTTTTACAGATTATGCAGTTGTACATCTGAATAGGTGTCATAAAAGGACGTACAACTATTATTACAGATAATTCAATCATCTGCATGTAGTGTAAAATGACATTTTTCTCGTTAAATAAGCCAGAATAGGACTAAAACTAATCATTATATACTATTACATCCTATCGTCCCAGCATGTCTTCAAATCGTTGGAATAGCCATTCTAGATCAGCTGTTCTAGATATTAGAGAAATGTCGTTTCGAAATGTTGTAGAAAAAGTATTGAAGCCATCTGGTGTGAAGGTTGGTGGATTTCCAGAAGAATTGTTTCTGGATCTTTCAGATGAAGAGATACAGAAATATGCCTGCAACATATGGTAATTTAGAGTTGAAAAATTAAGTATAATTCTCATTTCTCTTGATAAAATTAAGAAATTAGTGAACGCAGCTGATTGCTGGCATAATGTATTTCTGTCTTTCACTGTATATTTAAAGATAAAAAGCAGGTAAAGCTAAGGTTAACTTCAGTTTCCTCACTCGAAAACGATGTCAGTGATGGGCGAGCCCAGGATTAAACCCTGCACATACTGATCCGCGGACGAGTGTCTTACCGACATCGCCATTGGCTCTAGCTAAATTTACTAACTTAAGTTTTTTTAATCGACTATTTTCTTTAAAAACTATGCACATTGTTACTTATTTAATTGGTGCATTTAAAAGCTTGAATTAGTGACAATGATATTGCAAAAGATGCATAAAAATTATCATTATACAACTGATTCTATGATGTTTGAACATTTAAGAATTATTTGATACTGCCTTACTGGTTGTTATTAACTAGTCAGTAACTCAATACATCTAGGGTGTTTTACTTATTTCTAAATTATATTGAAAACTAAATGTTTGCTGCTAATTTTGCGGGTATTATATGTTATCGCTTAAGACTAATAGTCTTTAAATTTAATATTTTTGTTTTGCTTTGTGCTGTAGCTAAAGATTTCTGTCAATATTAATTACTCATATGAGATTGCTAAGTCTAATTATCAAATAATAATTAGCTTTACTGAAAGTATCAGATTACTTTTTAGATTTGTTCGCCAATTCCAGCTGGAGTTGGCAATATATATTTAAATACATGTGTATATATATATATACATGTATATAATGCATTTAAATATATATGTATGTACATATATATATATATATATATATATATTATATATAGATATATATATAAATTATATATATATATATATATATATATATATATATATATATATATATATATATATATATAATACTAAGATGAAGAAGGTAATGGATAGAGGTAAAAAGAGAAATATAGATTCAGAAATATTTTAATTGATTGTTGTGCAGTTACATGATTCTGAACGATTGCCGCGAGTGTGACAACAAGCACCTGTTCTGTAACACATGTGTGTTAGCGTGGTCTATGACATATGGAGAGAATTCACTTAAATGTCCTTTCTGCAGGTTAGTAATCTCTCAACTTCTAAAGTGCTCTGTGAATTTTCATTTGACTGACGTCAAAAGTCGTTCTCTAGTCTGCTACTCATTTCTACTTATTACGAAAGTATTTACAAATTTACTTTTCTGTGGTTTAATGAGTACCTTAATAGTGTGACTCTTTTGTCTGAAATTTTTTGATTATTTGACTTGTACACATTAATTTTTGTTAATTAAAAAAATATATACTTAAGCTTGTATTTGTATCCCGAACCTAGTTAAACTGGGATTTAAAGGAGGATGATGATGATTATGTACTTAGCGATGTTCTTCTCTCTTGTAGTTACAAATATTAGATTTTTGTTTGATTTTTATAAAATGTTATTATTTATATATTTTCCAGTTTCATTTCTTTTACAATCTATGTAGTGTAACAATGTGATAACAATGTGATTCCCCGTGTTGTGTCCGGGTTGTTTGAAGAATTGACCAACCGGTGACTGCACATGTCGTAGAAGGCGACTAAAGCACTAAGATCCATACCAACGTCAGAAAGGACATTCGGTTTGTGAGCGCCTAGGCTCCAGAAATTGCTACAAAAATTTAACCGAATGGAAAAGTCTCAAATAGGGGATAGGCTGGAGGTGTGATGTAACTGGGATTGAAGGGAAGATGATGATGATGTGTAGTGTAACAATGTGATATTAAGGTTAGATTTTCTATGCGTAGAGTTTTTGACTTGTTTACGTCGGTCGTCATATCTGAAATCCGTAATATTTTTATAACATACTGTGATAAAAGTGCGCCATTTCTAATCAGTTTCTAATCAGTAACCCTTAAATCCCAGTTTAACCAGGGTCTGGATACGAATAGACTTTCTCTAATCCTCTAATAATTTCTGAATTATATACATATATATATATGTGTATATATATATATATATATATATATATATATATATATATATATATATATATATATATATATATATATATAAAATATAATTAAAAACTGAATCTGTGAATTTACTGAATCTGTTAAAAACTATCAAATGTCATTAATATTAAATAAATTGAACTAATTAATATTCTACAATGAGCCATTGTTGTTATACAAATATACAGATGTGAACAGTTCGAGTATCTGCCTAATCCGTCGATCAATGAAATCCTGGGGCAGAAGAGAGTTCGCTGTCCGGAGAAAGGTTGTGCGTTCCAGTCGCCACTGAGGATCTTCCTCCTGCACGGACACGGAAAGCTGTTGTACAGTAACGCTGGGATAGACTTTGAGGCCGTGAGATACCAGGGACAGGTTGAAGCGTCGCACTCGAGGCTTCACGTGAGACCCGATCCTGACGGAACCTTCTCACCCGTATGACGTGTTCTCATCGACTTAATAGCGTAGGGGTAACGTCGTGAAGTTTTAAATGACAGATCCTGAGGTGATTTGAACCCTCATGGGTTCGAATCCCAGCCGCGCTGATCTGAGAGTAAAATCTCAGACATTCACCGGACTGGTTACACAGAAATTGGTCTAAATTGCCTAACGGTATAAACTTGCTGTATGAAAAGTGATAAATATCAGCATAGTTGATCAAATCACTATAATGAAGGTTTACTTTTTTAAAATCATATAGTATATAGTGTTCCCTTGTTAGGTTTACGTTAGACACTGATTGCTATGTGTTGGATTGTTATCTAGGTGATTGAATGTCTGTGTTCTCGAATCTTCGTTATACTCTTTCTCTGTGTGAAAAAATTCAGTACCTTTTCTGTCTCCCATTTTTAGCAAAACAATATTCTTGGTGTAGTTGTTGTTGATAAATCGTTTACATCACTCTTTTAGTAAGTAATCCAATTGGCAATTCTTGTTTTAAGGAAGGATATTTACAGGTAATAATATAGATTTTAAATATGATTTGTTTAGGGAATGAATGTTACTTCAATAATTATGTATGTTGCAAGGAATTTGAAAGGTAATTGCACTGGCAGGGAGATTGGATGCTGCAGCAGTTGATGATATTAAGTATGTTTCTAGTAGGGAGATTGGATGCTACATCGGGCAAATGATATCTATATGTATATTGTAGGGAGGTTGAATGCTACATCGAATGATATCTATATGTATATTGTAGGGAGATTGAATGCTACATCGAATGATATCTATATGTATATTGTAGGGAGATTGGATGCTACATCGGGCAAATGATATCTATATGTATAATGAAGGGAGGTTGAATGCTACATCAAATGATATCTATATGTATATTGTAGGGAGGTTGAATGCTACATCGAATGATATCTATATGTATATTGTAGGGAGGTTGAATGCTACATCGAATGCTATCTATATGTATATTGTAGGGAGGTTGGATGCTACATCGAATGATATCTATATGTATATTGTAGGGAGGTTGGATGCTTCATCGAATGATATCTATATGTATATTGTAGGGAGTTTGAATGCTACATCGAATGCTATCTATATGTATATTGTAGGGAGGTTGAATGCTACATCGAATGATGTCTATATATATATATATATATATATATATATATATGTGTGTGTGTGTGTGTGTGTGTATATTGTAGGGTGGGTGGATGCTGCAGCAGATGATGGTTCTGATGCACTTGGAGGGTCAGTTAAGGCAGCACTCGCTGCACCTGTTGGAATCAGCCTCGCGGGACACATACAGCGACACAGACACGAGAGAGGCCGCTGAGGCTCGTAACAGACATCGCACTCAACGCATCGGAGACATCGTGGCTCTTAACGAACAGCTTAACGAGGTCGGCTCTCTGCTCTCTGCCTTCCTCGGCACACCGCTGCGCTACTCCGACTTACCAACCACGCAGTCAAATCAGACCGGAGCTGCATCATTGCAGGGATTGGAGTCAAGGTCGAGAATTAATGGCTCGCATGAAGCGGAAGTTAATCCGGCGGGATATTCCCTTGCTAATCCACACATGGTGGAGTCAACTGGACGAGCGTCGAGCAGATCTCGCTCCACTGGAATGTCTCAACAGAGTGATCTAGAGAATTACTATGATTTCAGTACGGGCAGTGAACCGATAGATTGGGAGGCTAGATCAGACGCTACGACGACGACTGAGTCAGACGCCACCGCTGTGCAGTCTGGGACTGATCAGACCTCGGAGACGACGTTGAGAGGCGACCTGTCCGGCAGGAGTGCATCTAGCTCTAACAGTTACGGGCGGTTATCTCGCTCTGATCTCTCGGATCGTCTGCACGACTTGGAATGGGAGTTAAGATATAATAGATTCCGCGATAATCTGCGGCAGGACGATGTTGCAGCTGGACACAACGATCGCACTCATTCAACCGTAAATCTCTCAGCGAATGCTAACGATGATTCGGTTTCTAACTTTCCTGGAGCATCGCGTAATACGGCTTCATCGGAACAGTTCACCAGATATCGCCGTGGACGATGGATTCAAGCCACGGAACCGGCAGCGCACGACTATAGGTATGCCGGTCGTCCGTCTGAAATGTGGTTGTCTGGTGACAGAACGTTCTATCGGCCAATTCCAGAGCGGCGTGGATCCGCCGTTAATATATCGAGATATGATAACACTGTTGAGCCAACAGTGAATGCGCAGAGTAATGATGTAGCCGTCCAGACTGGGTTTAACAGAGCGACTGCTTACTACGCTAATAGGCGCAGTGGTAACGATGTTCTGAGTCCAAGGTTCCGCAGAAGAAGTAACTCGCCTTTCATCAGTGCCGGTAGATTTGTGAATGGCGATGAGAGACTGACAGATAACAGAAGACCTCATCACGAGATGACTGACGTGTCAGTGACAGAGATAAATCAGTGGCGCAACGGTCTGTCCGTTACTCCTCCACCGATTGGTCACTCCTTTGAGAGTCTATCTCTTCCTAGTGTACAACCAATGGCTCCTATTGGCTCAGCAACGTCAGCATCTCCTGGCGCTGTATTATCTGTGGATTCAGCATCGCAGGGCCTAGCTTTACCGAGTCTTAGTGAGGCGTCTAATAGACCGATTAGTCAGAGATCATATGCTGACTCTACTGTGTCTCAGAGGTCAAGAGAACTACGTCTTCCTGACGTAGGCAGACCTAGCAACCGCACGTCTGAAAATAACTCGGGTTATGCAGATGCGGGTCAGAATGTGAGAACTGTGTCTGATAGAAGTAGAGTATCTCTCTCTATTGCTTCAACTCATTCTCAAAGCTCGCAGAATCGTTCACACGAGAGACATGGTCAGTTGGAAATAAATGAGGAAGGATCGCTGTGTGAACCCAGCACAGGTTCAGATCGTAATCTTTCGTCTGTCGCTAATGTTGAAACGAATGAATCAAGACGCGAGAGACCTGGCACACAGCGTAGCAACGGTACAATATCTGAAAGACATCAGCCCGATATAGATGAAAACAGAAACAATCACAATTTTCTTCGTCGGTATAATAGAAACGATTCAACTTTAGATACTGCCGAATTTATTGGACAGTATGCAGCTCAGCATGCTTTGGAAACTTTATCATATATGGCTGCGTGCGATAGCTTTGAGGTAGAGCCATTGCCGCCATCAGATGTTGATAACAGTAGCCAGCTACGGCGTAATGAAGAAGAGACAACAGAACTTTGTGAACCTGTGAGGCAGGCTGAGGATTTCGGTGTGGAAGAGAATGTGATGACGTCATCAGGTAAACAGCTGGAGCAACAGATTGAGCCCAGTGGTACACTAGCTTCATCTGGACCGCTTTCTGAGGTGTCCTCTCCTGCACAGCACAGCAGTGGTCCCGTTATAGTAGCCATTCTAGATAGAGCTTCGCTGGAGGCTTGTCAAGACGCCACGAACACCTGGGGGGGACGAACAGAACCCAGTTCAGAGTTTCGCTCGTCTGAGAGCACTGCAAACAGGAGAAAATCTGTGCCGACGAGAGTCGTGAAGAAAGTTAAGAGTATATCTTTGGAATTTCCTGGTCAGCCGAAGCGGCTGAGCTCGGTGGGGAGGAGTGGTAAGCCTGCTGAGGGGCTGGAGTGTATCGCTGCTCGAGGTCGTCGGCTTGTCGCTGGTGGCGCCACCGTACAGGCTGAGGCTTCGGATCTTCAGAGGAGCAAAGTGAAATACTCCAAAGATTCGCAGAATGGAAATAGCCATCAACCGTCTAATTCCACGTCCTCTAAGACTGCCGTCAGAGATGCCGGTAAGAAATCAAAGATTACATCAAGTCCTGCCAGATTGAGTAATACGTCAGTTCAGCCTATTACGAGGAGGGTTAAGAGACGTACTGAGTCAAACGCTGCAGAGGATGACGGTGCGAAGTAGTCGATGTAGTAGTTGCTTATATATTTGTATTCGCCAAGTTTTGTGTTCTGTTTTGTTTAAGTTTCTGTTTAGCATTGTTGCGATATATAATCACAGATGATTTCATGAATCGTTAGAGTCGGGCTTTTGGCTTAGTGACGCCTTGGGTCTGTGAGATTAACCCGAAGCATTAAGTTGAATTGGCTTCATTTGGATGAAGATGTTACAGCAAATATTTGGATCCCTATTCGAGTGTATATGTGTGGGCGCACTGGAATGCTTAACTAGCAAGCATTAGTCGATAAGCTATAAATACACTGATACTTTCAAATATAAAACTCTTGTAATGCGACTAACATTTTTAATAACTTTGTTAACAATTACACTAAGCCCAATTGCATTACTTGCAGATTTTGATTTTGTTGATAGGCCTGTTTCTTAGCCCATGTAATCCTCGAGAGTCTTCTCAAATGATCTGTAACATAATCGATGTATTGTCTTTATTAATAATAATAATAATAATAATAATAATAGTATTAATAATAATAATATTAAAGGTTTAACGTCCCCTTCTCATGAAAGGATGATGTCATGGACGTCCCCCATCACATGTCACTAAAAATCGACTGTTGCTCTTAGCCATGATTCACATTGTTCATTGAAGTTTTTCAATTTAAGGAATATAATTATTTGTTTTCAAGCAGACGTTTTCAAGTATCGTGGATTTATGCCTTTATCTCCATTTTAAAAATTCTCCATTATTTCTTTGCCTTAGGCAATATTCTTGTAAATTTCTATACTAAAATCACCCGTTCTCCCATTCGTCTAACGGATACATTCTCATACAAATTAATCATTAAAATTGTTTCGCTCTTCAGGTAAACTCTAGCATTCTCTGAACTGTCATTTTATAGTATTAACAAAATATCATCTCCTATTGGTGCAATATTTTATGTACTGTATTATATTATATGTATATATTATAGCTTTCATTGAAATTTATTAATAATATTAATACTTTCGCCATCCATTTTAGCAGTAAGTAAATATTGAATTGTGAGGCTTCTCTTATATGAGTGAGTGTATCAATGAAAATGTTACTTTCTGCCACTAAGTTTCAAGTGCTTATACCGTATTATTTAACTAATTTGATAAATTATTATATTCTAAATGTATGGTTTTAAAAATACTTTCTTTCATTGAATTAATTAAAAATGATAAATTCTAAATTAAATATTTCCAAGTTATATAATTATTAATTGACTAAATCTTGAATAATAAATTGTAAGTTAAAGTTGTTAAAATGTTTGATTCTTACCTAAACGATACTAAATTAATAAATTCTAAATATGTTATATATAGCGAGGGTGTAGCAAAATTTTCTTCGTTTCAGTTGACCGTATAGTTTAACATTAAATGAAACTGAACTCGCTGTTAAATAACTGATTCTTTGATGTACAAACCTAAAATTTGGATGCAGTATTTTTAGTTCATAAAGAAAGTAACTCATATAATCCAACGTTTTCATTTAAAATGTTTTTTTAAAATATAATTGTATAACTATGTTGTACCAGTTCTTATTGACCAGTTCTAATTGTCATATAGGCTATTTAATAATATTTTTCTATATTCACATTTTCAATTTGACCTATCTAACTAATCTATATCTATAATATTTCATTGCTAAATATTTTCATGTATTATTTGCATATCATTTTCATATTTGTGTACGTGCAAAATTTTGTAATACTGTAGTCTTATTTTTAACCCAACATTTGCTAGTGTACAGTTACCCATGCAATGTGTGTATACTACGAAGTGCTTTGTGCAATTAATTAAATTAATATAGGCTTATCTATGGTTTGGATATGGAGAAAAATGGAAAGGATTAGCTGGACTCAAACTTTACAAATGAGTTAAGTTTGTTACAAATGAGGGAAGTTTGGAGAGAGTTGATACAGATAGACAGTTGATAAATGTATTAAAAATAGGAAGAGTTGGATAGGACACATTCTAAGGGGGGAAGTCTATTGAAAGAGGTCATAGAAGGTAGAATGGAAAGAAATAGATGCAGAGGCTGGCCGAGATTATGAATGGTATAGATGATTTAAAGATCCATTCATATGGGTACATTAAGAGGAAAGTGAAAGACAGAGAAGAGTGGAGGTGTTATATACCACTAAGAGAGAGAGAGAGAGAGTGAGGGAGATGTATGGTAAATTTATGTTTAGTATGCTATAATATCATTCTATCCATTTTCATTCTTGACACTGCCAATAATTAATTGAAGTGACGGGCTTTTAATCATCATTGTACTGCCATAGCACTTGTTTACTTGATATATTCATTATATACTCATTGTAATGTTTCCGTTATTTTCTTTTGCGTTTATGCTTTGCTCATATGTCGATCTTATGACTTGGTATAGATCTATTCAGTGCATTGACTATTTTCTACAACGAACCAAATCCAGTGGAGGAAAATAATTTACAAAATTGGCTTTGTTCATTATGTAGTTACATTAGTTTGAAAATTACATGATTTACTATTTGATGTAACCTACGTATCACACAAGGCTAAAATCAATATAGTCGAATGTGTTATATTTCAAAATTAAATTGAGAAATGAACATAAATTGGTGTTTTTCATACAGTTTTCCTAGATATGTAAACGTGCGAAAGAAGCCATATACTATCTTATGACATGGTTAGAGAGTTTATCTCAGCTAACAGAAAATATTATAGTCAAATATGAGTAGTTAACTAGGGATGGTTTTCAAATAGGTTAGTTATCAATTATACCTTGTTTTGATACATAGTTATACGCATAGAATTGCTACGGGTTATCTAAGTAGACGCTAAAGGTTTTGTTCTTCTTTCTTGAAGGGTGTCAGTACCGCCTCAATCCTATAATAGTATTGTTGTTGTTCTCGCTGATGTTAGATGTTGTAGTCCTATCCTTGCTGCAGTTGCTGTAAGTTTCTGTGGTTTCATCCTCGTCATCATAGTCCATCCTCATCATCTTAATCAGTTCATCCTCATCATCATAGTCAGTTCATCCTGATCATCTTAATCAGTTCATCCTATCATCTTAATCAGTTCATCCTCATCATCTTAGTCAGTTCATCCTCATCATCTTAATCAGTCCATCCTCATCATCTTAGTCAGTTCATCCTCATCATCTTAATCAGTTTCCTGCGCTGTGAACTGAACATATTGCTGCAGTCTAAGTGCCATAGTTTCTACCCCTGGCATTTTCCTTTATTTTAAATCATTATTGATAATGCTGCTCCGGGTTATCCTAGATCTTCTTCCATTTTCTTTGACTCGGATTCCAATTAATTGCAATCTTTTCATGTCTACCTTTAGTCATTCTCAATGAATGTCCCGAGAACTTCTTCCTTGTCTAAATTCTTCTAGTCTTCTTTGCCCGGACAATCCAAGTACCGTCTCGCTTCTGACGTGATAATAGATTTTTAAAAATCTTCTAAGGCATCCTTGTTGAAAGCTTGTGTAATTTAATATATTTCAGTTTGTATGCTTTAGAAGTTTAAGTCGAACTTCCGATTTGTCACGGATACTCAATTAATATAGCAATCAGTATTGCTCTTATAACGGAGATCTTTCTTCATTTGCGCTGTGTAAGATTATAAAACTAGACGGCGTTGAGTGTTATAAATTACAAGTGAGCATTACAAAATCACGTGTCGTTGCAGTGGTATACGAAAGCCGTCTCTTTCAACACGCTCTCTCCCAACAATCTCAGCCCATGAAGCGATGGGGTCCTTACTAATGTAGACCTGAAACAAAGTAAATATTGCATTTATTATTTGCATTTGTAATTGAGAAATTTTCATTTTCTCAGTATTAATGTATGACTACAACGATTTATGAGTTTAGTTTTTAATAAAACTACGGCTTATTCACCTTAGTGTACTCTTTAGTTTGGGAATAATATGGTTCTGTGGTGGTTTTCAGTTGCCGCCCTTTAGTCTTGCTCAGTCGCCCGATACGACAAGTGCAGTTTCAACACAATACGGAAAAGAGATAACGCCGAGAGAGAGAGAGAGAGAGAGAGAGAGAGAGAGAGAGATACAAAGCGAATATATTACCTTGTTTTGTTATTTCTTAATTATATCTTCAAGGTTAATATAAAGTTAAATTCATAGATCTGTAGCTGTATGTACATTGCAAATGTAAGTAAAATATGTACTGTATATTGACGGAAAGACAAGCAAAGGTTCCATACAATCAGTGGTTAATATACAGTATCATTTTGGATATTACTGTTGTAACATTTGATATAAAATATCTAGAAAACATATTTTTATTTTTTTAAACCAGTCACCTGATACTAGACATTTCCATGCTATTGCCAAACTTTTCAAGGCTGGTGCGAACAAGGAAATGTTCCCGATGCTTCTGAGCTTCACATTCAGCTGCAACGAATGTAGGTCGACGCTCTTGATTCAGTTCTCTAAAGGCAAAAAGGCGTGAAAGCTCGTTTTCGCTATCTCCACTTCCTCCTGCCGATGAATATATAGAATTTAATACTTCAGTCACTCAAAGACTTGAGTGACTTAAAAGAGAGAGAGAGAGAGAGTAGAACTTTATTTTTTATTTTTAAATCATCAATACATTTACGCTAAATAGGACAAAACAAAAATGATATAAAAAGATAGAGAGAAAGAGAGAGTGAGAGAAAGAGAGAGAAAGAGAGTAGAACTATACATTTATTATTTTCAAATAATCAATACATGTAGGCTAAATCGGGTAAAACAAAAATAGTGACAGAGAGGCAGTTGAAAACGACTGTTCCTCGAGTGCCCCATACCTCTGAAGTGGAGTTGATTGTGTCCGCCTCTCCTCTCACTGAGTGAGGGAGATTCCTCCTGAATGATCAGAGTGGACGAGAGGTCCTCAGAGGAGTCCGACCTGCCCAACATCTTGAGCAAATGATGAATCTCCTCGTCCTTCTACAACAACAACAACAACAACAACAATAATGATAATAGTAATAATAATAATAATAATAATCATAATAATGATAGTAATAATTATAATAATAATAATAAAGGTTTAACGTCCGTTTCCTCGCCCAAGGATGATGTCAGGAACGTCATACAACATACACAAAGTTCAATTGAGATTTTTTCTCTCTTTCTCTCGTCTGAGAGAAAGAGAGAGATAGAGAATGACAGAGAGAGAGAGAGAAACAGACAGACAGAGAGATTGAGAGGTTGCATAAAAGAGTCTAGAGAAAGAGAGATAGAGAGATAGATAGAGAGTGAGAGAAAGAGAAAAGCAGAGAGATAGAGAGAGAGAGAGATAGTAAGAGCCAGACAGTAGACAGAGAGAGAGAGAGAGAGATAGTAAGAGACAGACAGCAGACAGAGAGAGAGAGAGATAGTAAGAGAGAGATAAGCTCTATAGGGAGAGGCGGCCACCCACTGAAGCTAGTATATCGCTGAGATATCTGTTCTCGGCGCTCAGCTCATCGGCTCTGCAGGCAGCTGATCTGTTCCTCATTTCCACAGGTGATCCCATCAGTCGTCGAGTCTTCTTCCTCATCGTCTTCAGCGAGCTCTTGTCCTGACCCAGCGGGTCTCGTCGTATCTCTAACAGCTAAAAGTAGTCTATGATAACGTCTAGGCTAGTTGTGACTAAGTGTTTCTATCTATCACCCTCTCTCTCTCTCTCTCCCTCTCTCTCTCGCTCTCTCTCTCTCTCTCTCGCTCTCTCTCTCTCTCTTTCTCTCTACCTTTCTCTTTTTTCTCAAAGCGCATATTTAAATGAATTAGCTTACTATCATTATGAAATGAGTATCTAAAATCTGAAATTTGTATATTTTAGAAATATACATATGGCACTATACATATTGTAGAATCTTATCAATTACCGCCTTCATGAATGTTCTGATTTTCAGCCTATCATTAGATTTAATTTTCATTTATCATTCGCTATTAAAATATATGTACTTTTGCTTTACGTCCATATAAATATAGTGATATTAAGGTTTAATTTTCTTTGTCGTTATTTCTAACGTTCTGTCGGTTTCTTCAACAAATGTAACTTAAACGATTAATTTTATAAATCAAACTTAAGACTTATGTATGTATCATTAAAAGTCTAAGACTATTATAAATTTTTATACCTTAGGACCAAACACCAGACAGAGCGTGATGGTGGTGCTGAATAGAATGAAGAAGGCGATGAGAAAGTAGGCGGAGTCAGGCCTGTCAGTCATGATAAGAGTGACAGGTACACCGGCAGCACAAGTCATAACCACGTTGTACACACTCATACCTATGTACTTAGAATCGTTTAACGCCGCTATCGTCACGTTACGTGTTTCCCACGCAAGAAAGCACCCGACCACCTGAACATTACGCGTGCATTTATACAGTAGGCCCAATGATAATTGTTATATGAGGCTATAAAAATACTAATCAGCCATGTAATTTGCATGTCGAGCCTAGTTTGAGAATTTCTTGCAATTATAAAAGATAGTTTTAGTTAACAAAAACGTTTAACTTACATAAATAATAATCCTCAGACGTCATGCTATTCCAAAGCTACAGGCGAGGATAGGGCAGAGTCTTTTGTAAAGACATCCATCACTCCATCGATTAACTCGTTAATCATAGGAGTAATGTAAAAAAGTAAACACGCAATATAGTGAAATGATCAATTATGTTGATACCTATCACTTTTAATACCACATGTTTAAACCGTTAGGCAATTTTAGTCCATCTTCCCTATAACCAGTCCAGTAAATGTCCGAGATTTTACTCTCAGATCACCGCGGCTGGGATTCGAATCCACGAGAGAGCAATTCACCTCAGGATCCGTCATGTAAAAGTTCATTACGTTACCCCTACTCTAGCTCTAGGATTAGGAGTTTCTCTAGCTCTAGGAATGCTCTTTATGAACGTGAAAGCAGCATGCGAATAGGAATAAATACTTAAAATCTGCCACTTGGCAGAACAATATGTAGGGAGAGAGAGAGAGAGAGCGAGAATAATTTTAGAAATGTTCACTTGTTGACATATTCACTAATATACAATTCAATGACTTACATGTAGACTAGCATTACGATTACTATCTACGTGAGATGAAGCGTTGCTATCGAAATATGTAAAACATTCTACTTAATTCAGAAGTCCATATAATTATTTAACTACTAATTTGTTTCGAAATTAGATTATGAAATACCATACAGACATACAAGCAAAAGGCCCTTGTATGCGTAGATGGAGACGAGAAAAGTTGTCATTTTTTCACTGGTACAGAATTCTACATATGGAATCACCTCGACATCTCCACCCGTTTTATCGATCTGAAACAATCCAATGAAGTATTTATTGTGCGAAGGTACAACTTACAGGTAGGCCTATACATGTATGTGCAATTGATGTTTAAATTATTTAAAACTAACCAGTCTGTCGCATAAGAGATAAAAATTAACCAGTCAGATTATTCAATTATTGATTTGATAAACAAATAACTTTTTTCATTCATTGACGTGAAGTGTAAATCATTCAATAAATAATTTATAACGTAGCACTTCTCTATCTGTCGAAAATAAAAAAGACTGACATTGTGTAAATTATAGGCAAATTGATACTTAAAATTATTCATTCAAACGGTAATTTACAGTAACATTTACGCAATAATTAGTCAATGTAACTCAGCCAAGATAAGTAAGTTATATAACTATTAATCAGTTAAACTTTTCTAACTTCTTCACTATATTTCCTGAATTAATTGGTAAAGCAATGTCAATAAGTCACCCATTCAGCAGGTTAATCAAAATTTAATTTTTAATTTCTCTTATCACTGACATAAATGCCACGAGGCTTGTTAAACTTGGCTTTAATGTTGTCTCTAATCTAAATCAGAATTCAAATTTATCCTCCTCTGGGTTTACCTATGAAGGAAAAGCCTTGGATAACCTACAGGTATGTCATAGAACTTAAGTAGATGATTAAGCAAAGTGAAGCAACAGAATAAATAATTAAGAAAAGGCAACGATTACAAATAACCATTGAGTGGAAGAAATAACGAAATCTACAAAAACTGCAAGAATGGAAACCATGTAGTACATTCGACATGTCATTTGTGTAACTATACGAACAAGAAAAAAGAAAATTTCGATCTGAATACTTTATCCTGGGAAATAAATTAATACCACACACTGATGATTGCTTTCAAGCAGCAAAGTTCGCCCTTTATTCACTAATTAATTATCGTTCTAGTTTGTATTGATGTATACTTTGCTTGATCATAGTATAAATTGTTGAAGAGTAATTCATACCACAGACGGAAGATTTCTTATTTCCCTGTACGGAGGAGCCAGTATTTGCCAGGTTGATAAAATAATCAGATCGACTAATAATAGAACGTTAACGATCGCAATTAGTTTGTAATCACGTATAACCTGAAAAATTGCATGAACATTTATATTGAATTTAACTGAAATTGTAATTTATTCTTGTAAGGCTGTGTGAAGCTATGAAACCGAATTAATTTATATACTGAATAAGTTATATCGGTCTAATAATTATTTAGTAATAGGCCTATATTATGCGCATTTAATGACATTAATTGAGACATTTAATGCACTTTAACGCTTTACGATTACGCTTAAAATTTCGAATGAATATATGACTGGAAATGTCAAACCTTTTTATTCATTTTTATTTTTGTGAAGATATTATGAACCCGCCAGGTTTTACTGAACATAGCACCAAACGAAAGTGTAAACCCAATGCAGAACACCCATATCTTCAACTGCAAAAGTTATTATACACAAAAGTGGTCACGATATGAAATGAAGATAACAGAAATAGAGCATTGTACTACATGCATGCCTATATTATAATGACATTGTACTTCTTGTAATAATTGTCTCTTGTAGCTTATAAGGATATAGATAGGATAGTTACTTGGAGACTTTGATCTGAATAAAGATGCACTTTTAAAAACGATTTTAAAGTTGAGATTAATTTCAGCAATAGCGTGAACGACAGATAGTACGTAGAGAGAGAGAGAGAGAGAGAGAGAGAGGGAGAGAGAGAGAGAAAGAGAGAGAGAAAGAGAGGGCGATAGAGAGTGATGGATAGATATGGAGATGAATATAGAGATAGTGAGAAAGAGAGACAGAGAGAGGAGAGAGAGAGAGAGAGAGATGGGTAGACAGATATAGAGATGGATAGAGAGAAAAAGAGAAAGAGAGAGAGATACATAGATATAGAGATGGAAATTGGATATAGAGATAGCGAGAAAGAGAGCGAGAGAGAGAGAGAGATGGATAGCTACAGAGATGGATATTGAGATAGTGAGAAAGGAAGAGAGAGAGAGAGAGAGAGAGAGAGAGAGAGTGATAGATAAACATTTAGAGGGAGAGGGAGAGAACTTAGAGATAGAGAGGTGACTAACTGAGCAGGCAAGAGGGAACAGTTTCTCGCCCAGTAGTCGACTGTCCACCCCTAGCAAGAAGACACTGGTGTAGGTGAGTGCGCAGCCCACGAGAATAATGTTGTTCATATTGGGACTAGACATCTTGATGTATCTGCGTAGTGAGCAATCATAGAGCTTCATATACGTGTACATATGGTAAATATTATCGAAAACAATCTTTATTTTCATCTCTCTTATATCTCTCATATTAACTGTTTATGCTATATCTGTAATTTGTTATGCTGTTTCTGTTGGAATTTCTATGCTGTAACTTTCTGCAGTTCTCAGATTGAACGCAAATAAAGGAATATATTGTTATTATCATTTATTGTTGAGTAATTGATGCATTCATTGACTGACTGATTTATGCATTCACTGATATGTTTAATTAGTCATATATTTAGTTACTTATTAGTTAAGTTATTTGTTGATTGATTTAGTAACTGATTGTTTTGATTAATAGATATATTAATCGATTGATTGATTGACTTATTCAAATTATATTTTACTCGTTTTATTACGTTCGTCTATTTAGTCATTCAGTCATTCATTCACTCACTCATTCATTCATTCATTCATTTCTTACTTGTGATATCTGTAACGAATGTTGATAATGAAGAAGAACGTCGTAAGTAGAATGCCGAGAGCGGCCAGTGTGCTGACACTGACGAAGATGAC
The DNA here is from genome assembly GCA_905160935.1 of Enchytraeus crypticus. NCBI lineage: Eukaryota > Metazoa > Annelida > Clitellata > Enchytraeida > Enchytraeidae > Enchytraeus > Enchytraeus crypticus. The sequence goes on along the minus strand of CAJHZI010000196.1, from coordinate 105,913 downwards.
GAGGTTGACTGATTGAAGTTGTCGTTCTTTATGTGATCCATCAATCGGTGCCGTGCTTCTGCCTCCTTAAATAAAAAAAGCATTTAATATAATTTAATGTAATTTATATCTACGATACGCTATTCAACTTTCATATGATAAATTTCTCAACCTCTGTTGTATGTGTCTCTAAGTTTCATGGCAAATCCGAGTTGCCAAAGTCCGTGGTTAAACAAAAATATACTGTTTACTACAGCTCAACAATCTCATTCTCAAATTTCTGTACATTTTAGTATATTCAGTAAAGCTTATTTACTCTTGTTGTAGCCAGGTTGCGGAAGAATAGATCAACCGTGGACTGCACATGTCTTAAAAGGCGACAAAGCGCTAAGATCCAAACCAAAGTCAGAAAGGACAGGACATTCGGTTGGTGATCGCCTTGGCTCCAGAAACTGCTAATATCTTCTAACTTTATCCCGACACTAGTTACATTGAGATTCAAGAGAAGAAGATGACGATGGTGAGTAAAGCTGGTAGACAGTACACACTCTCTTTTCAAGTTGAATCGTATGTTCTCAATAAAGGTACTAGGCGTATTGGTATACCAATTGTTAACCACTACTAATACATGGTTTAGAGCTCTCTTACCAGCCCATCTGAGCGCAGAGTAGTTCATCTTTATGTTGTCTGTGTATGTATCGACCACACCCACAATCGTCATAGATTGTCCTGCAAATAGTACGAATTAACTACTGATAAAGTTTCTCAATTCATCAATCAATCAATTATCAATCAACCTATCTATATATCTATCTATCAGTCCTTCAATTAATTAATCTATCTATCAAACTGTCTATTGGTCAATCAAACAATCTCGCAGTATATCAATAAATCAATAATGCTTTGAAAAAGTGGAAAAACAATTGAAAAGATTAAAGTGAAAATACAAGATACAAGTGAAAATTTGAGAAATAAATGCAAAGAAATAAATTCAAGAAAATCTAGAGATCTTTTCTTTTTCTAGTTCACTGTCAAACAGCAGGTCCATGATTTCTATCTCTTCGAACCAATTCTATCCTCAGCCTTCCTTTTCATCTGTATATGTGAATTTGTTTTCAAATCATCCATCATCCTATGTCTTGGTCTGCCTTTTACTATTTGTTTGCATTCTGCCTTTTGTAACATCCCACAGCAAATCTTCTCCCCTTATATATGTCTTATCCATCTTTTCTTTCTATTTCTCGTAAATTATATAGCTGTCCATCTGTACCGGCTCTCTCAAGAACTTATTAATTTGTAACATTCTGTGAGTCCAACTAATTCTTTCCATTTTCTCCGAAACCATATTTTCAATGCCTCTAGTTTAGTGATATCCTCTTTGCTTAATTATCGTCCACGTTTCACATCGGTGCAGAAATGTCGACCACACTAATGTTTTCAGAATCTTTATCTTAGTGGCTTTTTTCAATACCTTTTGTTGGGAGTTCTTTGCCTTTCCGAAAACCCTTTTCGCCAGTGCAATTCTACTTTTTACATGCATTTCCGTTGCACATTTCTCACACGTCTCTTGAAATAAAATATAATATAATTAAGAAACCTTGAAATTGCTCCAGAACTATGCTTCCCAACCGATCGCCCTTGTCAAATACTACTTGACCCTAAAATTATAATAAAACATCACGGCAGTTTATATAAAATATAAGTACAGCAGATCTATGCGTTGTCTATACTACAAGAATACTATGAAGTTACATGAGTGCACGTTTAATTTGAAGTTTAATATTCCTGTTTCAAATAGTAAGTTAGTGTTTACAACCAATTGTCTCCATCGGTATTCATGTAATGTTGTACTTTAAAGTTTTACATATCGATGATTTAATAAAACCTAATAAGAACGCTATAAGATTTGATTATTTTTCGAAATTGTAGACCATCTGTATATTTCTTTAACCGAGTGTAATGTTAAAAAATTTCAATACAAATTAAGATAAGTGACTTTCTGTAAATAGACACGTCAAATAGAGGCATCGACAACTGAAGTCTATTCTGATAGGAGCTGCAATCAGTATCTTTGCTTGCAAGCAACAGGGCTACCAACTACTAATCTTTGTTTTAACGGGAAAAATATCAACAACTAACCGTTACTCCAAGCACATTTGTTCTCGCTAGAGCCATTTGAATCTTATCATTTGATATGACGCCATGATATCTGTTTGTGACGTAATCAATGGCTCGCGCAATGACCCAAATACCATCATAGGCATAGCCGTGAAACTTGCTGTAGGTGTTGTTTCTTCTTTCATTATAATCTCTCTCATACTGACTCACTGTCTGCAGCATAACATTATAGCTGTAAGAACTTATTGCGACGTAACGTGTGTAAGCATATATTAGTTTAACAATAACTTTAACATCATCAACTTTCAAGAAAAGCAATAGCATAAGCACGTAATCACACGTAAAATGTGAATTATATGAAATAAGAATTTAAATGACGACAAATGTTTACTTAACTAATATCAGATAATATAGGTATTAGAGAACTAATATAATACCTATATGTATCTAATACCTATAAATACATATAGGCCTAAAGTTATCATTAGCTTCCATTCCGATGTCTAATTATGTCAAATTTTCCTGATAGATTTTTTATTTTAAAATTTAGTTAATTTTTAAATTACTTTTTTAAATTTTAAGTCGCTACTTTTATTTAAGATGTGCACTCAGTATCCGTTTGTAAATCATCTAGAGATATTGTTGAGGGGTTCAGATGGTTTTGAAAGGTTTACTTACTTAACCTGCACTGCAATAATATGAACTATAGGCCTATTACAGTTGCAATGTACTAAACGTTGACAAAGCAAAACTGTACCGTGCAAAAATATTTAACTGTTACATTAGAATTATTCTGCCCAAACCTCAAATTAAGAATTAGTTTTATTAATATTATAACTAGATTTAAATTTATCTAATACTATTAAAGACTTTCACTAAATTGAATTAATTTTTTGATTTTACAAATTAACTAGTTACAATTAATTTTATTACGGTAACTTAAATTCATCTAAATCATTATCTTGTTCATGATGTAAAGAACTACGTTGCATTAAATATCTTCTGCTCTTAATATTCTTCCTCATCAATAGGAGAATATGTAGTAACGTAGCTGACTGGGTTAGGATTCCTTAGAACCTTCTTCTTCTTTTAATGCATTGCTTAACGGCAGGTCCACGGCATAAAACTCTTCCAACCAATTCTATCCTCAACTTTTATTTTCATCTCTGTATAATAATTTGTTTATCAAATCATCTAATATCCCCTGCCTTGGTCTTCCTCTAACTCTCTTCCCATGCATTCTTCCTTCTACTGCATCCTTCAATAAATCAACCTCTTATAATATATCCTATCCAGTTTTTCTTTCTATTTCTTATCACATCCATTAACTGACTCTATGTACCGACTCATTCAAGAACTTCTTCATTGTTCTGTATGCCATTTAATCATGGGGAAATTTAACGTGAGGTTTGCCTTTGCCTTCCTCAACTCCTGCCATAGTCGCCTCTCACGTACACGCGGCAGGTTGTTTGCGGTTGCTTTTTCTGTAGTGGTCCAACTACACCCGAGTACAAGACGGGGAAACACGACTTTTGGGGCTGTTTATGTAAAAGGAATCGAGTAAAGAATGTGCAGATAGATAGTGGCAATTTGATGATATTCACGCATTATAAAATAAAATTTGTACTCAAATATAATGAACATTTTTCTTTACATTTATTTGAATTTCTTGAAAGCGTGCTCTTTCTTAATTAGATAATGCAAGGGCAATCTCTACGTAACGTATGTTTGTCATATAGGCCCAGTTACCATATTCATATATAAAGCCTTAATTCAACTGCTATAGCGAAAGCAAAATTTAACATTCTTATTTGAAATTGAGTTTATTACGAGAGTAGAATTTAATTACGCACTATTCCACTGTGTGTTGGTCTGTCAGAAGTGCCGAGGGTGAGAATATCAAATCCAATATACCCTTCCAGTGCATGAGCAATCTGATCTGGAGTGCAGGAAATGGAAGAATCCTTTACTTTCCACCAATCACTTGGTTCGTACCTACCTGTCAGGATCCAGAGGTATTTGGGTCCGTAGAGTCCTAGATGATAAGCCTAAGATAGAAATGAGTAATAGAATTATTTTAATATTTTAATACTGAATGTCTCAATATCGTAGGGGTTACGTCATGAACTTTTAAATGACAGATCCTGCGGTGAATTGAACTCTGGTGAGTTTGAATCCCGGCCGCACTGAGCTGGGAGTAAAATCTCGGGCATTCACTGGACTGGTTTTACGGAAAATAGTCCGTTAAACATGTGGTAGATATCTGATAGATATCAACATAGTTAATCATTTCACTATAATGCGTGTTTACTTTTTACTTTTTCAGTGGCATTTATTCTTCATAATAAAATGGGAAAATTAGCAGTTACTTCTCTACTATAAAATAATTTTCGATGCTAAGCTCCGGAAAGCAGTATAAAAAACTCCAAAATGGAATCTCTTGAATATTCGTATTGAAACTATTACTCAAGCCAGGTGTGCTATCATTCTTAACTAATGAATTACCCGTGTTGTGTCCGGGTTGCTAAAGAATAGATCAATCGTAGACTGCACGTGTCGTGAAATGAGATAAAGCGCTAAAATCTAAACGCACGTCAGAAAATTCATTCGGTTGGTGAACGCCTAGACTCCAGAAATTGCTAAAAGGAATTCTAATTTTCTAATCATGACACTAGTTAAACTGAGACTCACAGGCAGATGATGACGAAAACGATTATTAACTAATAGATATTTAGTAGTCTATGATTAAATTCATGAATGACTTCAATTACATTAATTTCTATAGACGATTTATTTTTAATACAAAAATAACTGCTAATGTGGAAAAATGGAAATGCCTTTCTACTTGCGGAGATATCATATTTGTTGTGCCATTACCTTATTATGGTAGCATTAAAGTGATTTTGAAAACTTCTTGTATTAAGTCCCACATAATATAAGTTTCTAATTATTAAACGGGATCATTACCTTGCAGAATACAATCCGCGCCATCTCAGAATCAAAGTCTGCCAGTATGATGCGCAAATCATTCGTCTACAATATAGTATATACATCGACCCTGAATTCATCATTTTCATCATCATAATAATCATCATCATCAACTACAGATGTGAATAGTCTTTTGTTAAGGAATTAACTTGCTGATCGATGGAGTGCTCTTTATGGAGCTTGAAAACCGACCGTGAGTAGAAATATATACTATGGACTCTCCACTTGGCTGGACAGTATTAAGAGAGAGAGAGAGAGAGAGAGACTGCATCTGATGTGTGATTTGTAGTTATGTTATTTTCTGATGAATTAAAATTATATCTGAAATGATTTTAGATAGGCCCTATCGAAGTTGAATTAAAAATCTGGCTGTAATTAAAAGCAATACGCTAACTTAAAGAAAGTCTTTAATTCTGAACCACAGTATATTCACGTGTCTCAGATTTAACGTCAAAAGCAAAGTCGAGTACAACTAGGATTAGAATAAACTTTTCGACAAAAGACATTTGCAATGTGACTGTTAACTAATGGAGTATTTGTCTTCAGGCTTCATGTAATAGTGAATTTCACATGTAATGATATGACCCGGGGCTAAATGATAATCTCATAACTATTTGAATGGCGACATAGTATGGTCTAATGATTTCATAATTTTTAGTAAGCCACATTATGACGTGGAGAATAACTTCAGACATGATAGAGTTTAGATAATATAATTAATTAAAGAAATAACTAATTAATCATCATCAATATCATCATCATCATCTTCCCTTGAATCCCAGTTTAACTGGGGTCGGGATATGAATAGACTGTCTCAAATCCTCTCTGTTCTACATCATATTATCAGTCAATACCCTATTTGAGACTTTTCCACTCGTTTAAATTTTTGTAGCAAATTCTGGAGCCTAGGCTCTCACAAAGCGAATGACCTTTCTGACGTTGAAATAGATCTTATAAATATCTAATTAATGAGATGATAGTTAATTAATGAGACAGTTAATAATTCAGATAAGCAATTAATGACGAAATGCGGAGCATAATTAAACCTTGATGTGCTCGAGAGCTGTTGTGGGGTCCATGGAAAAGCTTTCAGTTTCTCTGTTGATCTTTATCAAATCGAGCAAATCAATCAGTTTACTGTGTAGCTGCGGAAAATATTGTTTATTTAGTCAGATCATCTACAGTGTCGTTTATTTCACTAAAATCGGACAACAGCAGATGAATGTAGTTTCAATAAACAAAACGGCATAGAAATACTGATAAAAAGATCAAAAATGCTAAGGAAAAAGTCTAATGTCAGATGAATGTAGTTTCAATAAATAAAACGGCATAGAAATACTGATAAGAAGATCAAAAATGCTAAGGAAAAAGTCAGTTTCCTCACACGAATACGATGTCAGTGACGGGCAGCCCAGGATTTGAACCCCGCACATACTGATCCGCGGTAGAGTATAAACCGACTCAGCCACTGACTCCAGCCACTGATACATATAATTTATGAATAAGATTAAATTGGCTAATAGTTTCAGTTTAGTGGCTTCGTTTAATATCATATGATCTATACGGTTTTTTTTTCACTTAAAGAATTGTGCTTATTTGCCAGTGTTCCGCTTTAGCAATTATACAATTAGTCATCTCTTTAAACTCTTTCAAAATGAATTAATTTTTTTAAATTATAATTATAACAGCAATTCCTAGACCAAACATATTTTAGCTATAATAATTCTTTATCTTCAATTCAGACAAATTGAACATACATTGTGTCAGTGAAATTCTTAAAGCATTCTAAATAACTTGTAACAAGTTCTATTATTTTTCAATAACTGCCTTAACTGGAACAAATTCTTAATTTTGCAATTTACAGCTGATAACAAGAGTTAATAATTTACAATTTTCCATTACAATAAGACTCTTATTTTCTGTTAACTTAGCAAGACGGTCTTTCTACTCCAGCACAAGCCAAAGCATACAAATATTTAATTATCTTGTAAAAATTCTGCATTCATTTCTACATGAAAAAAATTAGCCTATCGCATAGAAGCTACATTGCTCTCTCTCTCTCTCTCTCTCTCTCTCTGGCTCTCTCTCTCTTAGTTCACTGCCTACTGGCAGGTCCATGGCATATAACGCCCCTACTCATCTCTATCTTCCGTCTTTCTCTTCATGTCCACATACGAATTTAGAATGTCTAAATAGCGTAGGGGTAACGTCATAAAGTTTTAAATGACAAATCCTGAGGTGATTTGAACACTCGTGGGTTCGAATCCCAGCCGCGCTGATCTGAGAGTAAAATCTCGGACATTCACTGGACTGGTTATACGGAAAATGGTCTAAATTGCCTAACGGATTAAACATGTGATTTTAAAAGTGATAGATATCAACATAGTTGATTATTCTCTATAATGCGTGTTTATTTGTACGAGTGGATCTTTAAATTATTTATAGCATTCCTTTTGATAAAGCATTATTCTTGGGGGATTCTAGTTATAATGAGGTGGGCCCCTTAGGCCTTCCTCAGCTTCGACTAACATTTACTGGGTAGGGCCGTAATTCCCTGAGAAAACAATCCTGTTTACCTACATTGCTCAGTAAATGTTAAATCCTCTACTGTACTCCTTTACGTGCAATATACTATTTAAACTATCAAAACGTAGATATAATCAATCAATCCATTAACTTGTTCTAGTCACAACAATTTTAATATCACGAAAAACGCCGCAAAAGGCATTTCAGTTACCTTTCTCTTTTTACGCACTTTTTTTCCTCCAATCATGAATCTGAACTATTTAGAATTATTCAACGGTACTGAGGGAGGTCAACTTTCCAAAACAACCAAATCTTTTGACTATTGCCGGAATTTTATGATTAAGGAATAATAGCTTCTTATCGTATTGAATTCGGTTTCATCTTTCCTAGCATTAAAAAATTACTTAAGATTTAGTTTCGATAAATACTTGTTTAACTATAACTTTTGATAAATACTTGTTTAACTACAAATAAAACTGTAAACATTTTAGCCACTTGGTCAGTTAATATTTGTAAACTAAATTGTAAACAATTTTGAAGATGGGCTTGCTGAAATTGCTGTATGGTACATTGTTAACTTAATATCAAATATATGTGAATGTTTAAATTAGAATAATGAAGCTTAGCAACAATATAGCAATTATTGTCAGTAGCGGATAATTCGTATGGTATTTACATTACGAGAAAACAAGTGTTTGAAGTTATTGGTATCTATACGAATCTATATTCTATTAAAATAATCCTGTGCGAGATAAAAACTATATTTTCTAGTCTATTGTTGAGTGAAATTACACGTGTGCGCCTGACGATGCGTTAACATCTTCACAATTCTTAGTCGCTGCAGTGAACATCCGTCTCGTGCAAAATTCATCCTATAAGATGTTTTTCCGTCATTTTAATTAACGGTTGGCATAAGATATTCACTTAAGGACTCTTAATCCAGCAATATTATGTAATTCTACGAGCAAGCGATAGACGAGGCAACGATAGGTGAGGCATCGCCCCTTGAAAGTAAATTGTTTCATGACGAGTAATGGCACGAATTCAGGACTACTGGTAATTTAATGGTTGCACACCGAGAAGCTGTTTTTAGAGTACAAAAAATAGGTTTACGAAGTTGTTATCTCTCTCGTAGTCTGAACTCCAGGTGATTACAGTCTGTGCATGATTTTTAGATTAAACAAAGTAGCTCGACTCGGCTACTTCGAAGCGTCTGCAATGGCACGGTCATTTAACTTGAGCTAAGTTTCTGAAAGCTTGTACTAATGAGAAACCGGTCAAAAGTCGAGAAAAGCGACGTTGGTAAACAATGCTAAATGGTTCACATATTCCAAGCGTTTAAAGTGTGTTTGGAATAAATTAATATTACATAGGCTTAAGCATAAAGACAGTGTATATTGGCATTTAATGCGATTATGCAAATCATATTAATAAACACCAAACATCAAAGATTCGAAGCAAGCTGTTGTTTTATTTTATTTTTACAATTTTAAATCTTTGTGTAGTTAAATATTTTAAACGTTATATTTTTAGCTGTTGTTTCACAAACAGTACTCGAAACTTAAACTTAAATAATCAATTAGTCATTTATATATAATTTATTAGTCATAGGTATCATAGGTGTCAGAGGTGTCGTGGATGTCATAGATGTTATGTATCATAAATGTTATGTATCCTAGATGTTATGTATCCTAGATGTTATGTATCCTAGATGTTATGTATCCTAGATGTTATGTATCATAGATGTTATGTATCCTAGATATTATGTATCCTAGATGTTATGTATCCTAGATGTTATGTATCATAGATGTTATGTATCATAGATGTTATGTATCCTAGATGTTATGTATCCTAGATGTTATGTATCCTAGATGTTATGTATCCTAGATGTTATGTATCATAGATGTTATGTATCATAGATGTTATGTATCATAGATGTTATGTGTCATAGATGTCATAGAAGTTATAAGTGTCATAGATGTCATAGATGTTATGTATCATAGATGTCATAGATGTCATAAGTATAATAGGTGTCAAAGATGCCATAAATGTCAAAGATGTTATGTATTATAGATGTCATAGGTGTCATAGATGTTATGTATTATAGATGTCATAGGTGTCACAGATGTTATGTATTATAGATGTCATAGGTGTCATAGATATTATAGATGTCATAGGTGTTATAGGTGTCATAGTTGTCAGTGCTGTAGAAACAAACAAATGAGGAATGTCTTTTATCTGAAAAACCAATTATCCTAAGACAAATTCGTCAAGACATTGCTCAATTTGATCTTGAATGCAGCAATTACATCAGCATTTCTTACGAATAATTAAGTTTAAACGTGCGGCATTCTTTTTAATATCAGCCAAAGAAACACATCAACAATTGAGGTTCAATGAATACAAAGTACAACCGTTTTTCTTTTAGGGCCGTGCTTGGTTGTTGTTTCACATTCAATTGTTACAAGCGGTTCGAGGAAGGAATCATTTCTGTGTGACACGGTTAAGTTTGTAAATGTTGTGTTACAATGTTACAAGTTTTATTTTTGTTAACTATCCCTAACCCTAACCCTTACCCTAACCATATTCAAAAGGAATTAATATAATATCACAAAATTTAAAAAATAAAAGTGATTTGAGCCAGAATCGAACCCAGCACCTCAAGATCTCAATCCTAACTCTATAACCCTTAATCGCCAAGGCTTACGAACACAGTTGAATAAATGATGTCAGCATATCGTACTAGAAAATCGTAATCCTATATGAACAAATTCTTAAACAATTAGCCGGAGCCAGTGGGGAAGTCGGTAAGATACTCGACCGCGGATCAGATGGTGCGGGGTTCAAATTCTGGGCTCGCCCGTCACTGACATCGCTTTTGAGCGAGAAAACTGACGTTAACCTTAGCTCTTTTAGCTTTACCAATTCTTGTGCGCATGCGCAATAGTTGGAAATTATTCCTTTCTCGAACAGCTTGTTTAATAGCTATACTTACGAAGGCGTGTCTGGACGACCCACGGGATGCGTCCTGAAAGATGGTCGCCACTCGAGTCCACTGGAACTCGTCGAGTAGTTTAACCCTGGCTCTGTTGAAATCGCTGTCACTGGGAACAGTTCTGAAGAAGTTCGGATATTTATTCCGGTCTGATAGAATCGGATCCATATCTCCATAGGATAACTGCAATGGCAGAACAGTTATATGACAAAGATAATAAATTATATTGTATTGGTTATGAATTTGTATATTGATCTCAATATTAAAACTCTTGTTGTAAAATGCGATGCTTTGTAGCTATCGAGGAATGAAGAATAATTTTTGAACACTGGTGCATTTCATTTGTAGACAACAATGGATTTGAACTGAGACCTCACAATACAGAGGCGCACGTTCCTTTAGCAGCTCTAATCCCTTCCTGGAAATATCAAAGTATATCACTGACCCCTCCCCGTCCCTCCCAACTCCCCACATCACCTGATATCATAGGACCCCGCGAGAATTTTATAATGCATTTATCAAATATATTCTCATCTTGATTACTAGTATACATTATATTATGTTTTGTCGAGTTTTCTGTGAAATGCCGACATTGCTTTAGCAAATCTAAAATGCATGTTAGCAAACTATGTCAGATTGAATTTCTTTTTAAAGTATGACATAGTTTAGTAAACAAACCTCATGATCGTTTCGATAGTAGTGCAGCGCTCTGCTATGTTAAGTATTTGTTTAAATTAACACACATTTAATTACTCTGCTCTACTATGCATTACGCTATTGATACATTTATTGTTATTTCTGTGTGATCACAAAATTGACATAAATTGATAAAAATATGAAGCAAATTTGTATAAAGTATTATCTCTCTATAGCTATGATAATATTCGCAAGGTGATGCCCTAACTAAAATGTAGTAGTACTATAGTAAATTATACACAATGAAAACACAAGACCATTTCACAGAAGTAACGTGTTCCATGGAGTGAATCTGAGGAGAATTGAGGAAACAATGTAAAGTTGGAAACCGTTAACTTTAAAAGCCTATTGCGCGCAGCTTAAAATAGTTTTCCTTGCTTGAAAGAAACGAAGCAAACAATGGATTTAAACCCAGCTACTACTGATATCTCACAACTAACCGATATGCTACTGTCTCATTCGAATAATCAGATGGCCATTCATTGTTTCATAACAGACCCTGATGCTAAACCATCTCCCTTCACAATTCCTAGTCGTAACTGCTGAACGGTTTCGCTCCGGTCAAGGTCGATGTGCAGAGTGCAAGCATAGGTGGGGTTTGAAAGGTAATGCTGGGTGCCCGTGTGGTGCTCTACTAGGTGCTCGTGTGGTGCTCTGCTGGGTGCCCGTGTGGTGCTCTGCTGGGTGCTCGTGTGGTGCCCTGCTGGGTGCTCGTGTGGTGCTCTGCTGGGTGCTCGTGTGGTGCTCTGCTGGGTGCTCGTATGGTGCTCTGCTGGGTGCTCGTATGGTGCTCTGCTGGGCGCTCGTGTGGTGCTCTGCTGGGTGCTCGTATGGTGCTCTGCTGGGTGCTCGTATGGTGCTCTGCTGGGCGCTCGTGTGGTGCTCTGCTGGGTGCTCGTGTGGTGCTCTGTTGGGTGCCCGTGTGGTGCTCTACTGGGTGCTCGTGTGGTGCTCTGCTAGGTGCTCATGTGGTGCTCAGCTGCTAGCTATCCATTGCACTGTGGAAGAGCGCCCTATGTCAAAGCTCTATGGTGGTTTGGCTCGTCTACGCACTGCTGATGAAGTTGCTAAAAGTTGTTGGTTAACGAATGCGATATACATTAAAAAAACAGGATGAAGAAAAAAGAAAAAGAATAAGACTAAGAAGTGGAACAAAAAGAGAAAGAAAAAGAAGAAGAAGAAGTAGAATAATCATAAACAGCTCATAACAGGCAGCAGAACATGAAACAACTGGTGCCATGGACCTGCCATATCACAGAACTCGAGTAGATTTGTTAAAACTGATTACTTAATGCTCACGACAGAGTGGCGATTTTTTTATAATTTTCTGTGGCAATTGTTGCTAGACCAGTGTGCAAATTACTCCAAGACGAAAATGGAAAACTTATATAACCGACAAACGGTAAGCACACATCCTGGAAACCCGGTCTCGGGATTAGTTCACCGGAAATAAGTCCAGATGTGTTTGATGTGCGGCTAAGGGTCGATCGGTAAGCGAATTATTCACAAAAATTGTTTGCTTTCTGTTTATTACTTGCTTGCGCCTGAGCATTCTATAGCATTGAATTACTACTTCTACGTAATTCCACAATTTTCTGTTCCCCATAGAACAACTGGTATAATTGTATTTTTTGACAATACATCTGTCTGAGCGATCCAATGAAGCAAAGTTCGAGGTGGTTAACAAAATGTACGTGGTTCAAATCTTGGGCCTTCTCGTGGCAATATAGCATTTTGAGATCTATGATAACTTTTTAATTAATTAATCTATTATTTTGTCACCTTATAGGCCAAATTTTAGAGCCTTGTTCAAACTGATTCTTACAACTGGTTTTCAGGATTTGGGTTTTGATAGATTTTGCAACTATTTTAGCTCGTTAGCTTAAATTTTACTTAATGGTCAAATCTAAGCTGTCAATAGCTATAGTAGAACTCGTTCTTGTTGTTATTATTATTATTATTATTGTTGTTGTTGTAAAATTAACGTAATCAAAAGAGGTAGCTGTTTATAAAGATAAGAAAACTTATGATGCAGCAGAGCATATGAACTTTCATTTTATTGCTAGATTAGATTAAAAATTAATAATGTTATAAATATACGTCGAGATAAATTAACAATAAACGTACGAATTTAACGAATGTTTCTTTTCTAAAGACGACGCAGGTACGCTAAAGACGGGCATGTGTACTGATGAAGTACACGTCTTGACGTCGAAGTCGGTACGACACTCGATCGCGGATCAGTATGTGCGGGGTTCGAATCCTGGGCTCATTCGTCACTGACATCGCTTACGAGTGAGGAAACTGACGTTAACCTTAGCTTTAGCTTTGAAGTGCCTACTGGACCTGGGTGATGTTCCACCAGGCGGCAGTCTCTGCTATGGGCACGGTCACCTCACTACAGGCGTCGCCAAACAAGATCTGCTTGTGGGGAGAGAAGTGCATCATGTCGAAAAACACCCTCGTTCCAAACGCCATGTCACACTGCAACAACAATGATAATTTTAGAGTGCTACAGTCATCAGTGATAACATCGAGCATAATTAAGTCAAAAACAAGCCGGCGAGCAAAAAGAAGGTCCAAAAATGGTGCAAAATCCAGAAAATCAGTCCAAAGTAAAGGAAAAAGGTGGTTTAGGCGCAATGGTACTGCGCATACAAACAATGAGCCACTATTAGATGTCACACTACACGTACAAACAATGAGCCAATATTAGATGTCACACTGTACACTGTGTTTTTTATAACTGATACCCCAAATTGTTTTAACAATAAAGTCGTAAGAAGTTGACCGATGTTCTTGAAATTTACATTACTTGACCAGCAGCCAATTCTACAAAATATATTAAAATTTCGTTTGAATAACTTTAATAATGCTGCGAAAGTTATAGTTTCGCGAATGTGAGTGGGGTCAGAGAAGAAATTTCCAATACAGGATTACGGGCGTGTTACATTTAAAGTAGATTATCTCTATAAAAAATACTAGCTAACACGCAATATAAAATTTCTACTAATGCTGTTTTGAAGAGCAATCACTTCTTTTCAAAACGATGTAAAATACTTGCTGATATCTTCTTAATTGACAAAGTTATTGGACTTTCTATGCATGCATTGCATGAAGAGAATAAACGAAGCAAGAGGACGCCGCTGCAGTGGCTGCGGTGATAGCAGTTGTACCCAGACATGCAATGCATGCATTAAAAGTTCAATAGCTTTGTCAATTAGGAACATATCAGCACGTATTTTACTTCATTTTGCAAAGAAGTGATTGCTCTTCAAAATAGCATTAGCTGAAATTTTTTGACCTGTTCGCTCTTATTTTTATAGAGATATTTTTAAGATGCATGTAATACGCCCGTAATCCTGTATTGGAAATTTCTTCTCTGACCCCACTCATATTCGCGAAACTATAGCTTTCGCATTATTAAAGCTATTCAAACGAACTTTAAATATATTTTGTAGAATTGGCTGCTGGTCAAGTGCTGTAATTTCAAGAACATCGGTCAACTTCTTACGAATTTATTGTTAAAACAATTTGGGGTATCAGCTATAAAAAACACAGTGTACGTACAAACCATGAGCCAGTATTAGATGTCACACTGCATGTATAAACCATGAGCCAGTATTAGATGTCACATTACATGCACAAACAATGAGCCAGTATTAGATGTCACACTGCATGTATAAACAATGAGCCAATATTAGATGTCACAATGCAGTACAAACAATGAGCCAATACTAGACGTCACACTACATGTACAAACAATGATCCAATACTACACGTGTTCTCTGCGTCATGGACATGCTATTGTAAAGGAAATGATGTTGAACTTGGTTTTAGCCGTTAAAGCACCAGCAGAAAACATTAGATACACTGTACATGTAAACAATATTAGCAACACTGCATTTCCTCTGTTATTACTTGTCACACTGCAAGTAAAAACAACATTAGCTATATCACACTGCATCTACAAAAAATATGATCAATATTACTATTATTACTAATCTTAAATAGCTGCATGTAATAATAGCAATAACAGTATGTAATAAACGTTTAGCAATAGTCTAACAATAATCGTACAATGCATAATAAGACAACTACATATAGAAGAACATTATGATCATCTTATTCTTGAACATCAAACTGTCATACAGCTTTATCGTAACATCTCACCATAAAAGTTATCAAAAATAAATATTCTCTATATTTTGTTTTCATAAGCAATTCCATTTCTAGTACTTCATTTTTTTTTTAAGAAAATAACTCAATAGGCCCCACTACCGCGATCGTTTAACCTGTTGAATTGTAGTAGTAAACTTTAAAAACAAGTAACAGTGGAGAACGTTTCGCTTTAATCTCGATTAAATACCCTTACAACGAGTTAATGAAAGACTTCTGTCACTCTTACAAAAAAGCCTCAATAATTGTTGTTTGTTGTAATAAACGTGAGCACTCTGTTGAACTATCAGCACTTAGTTTATTCTTCTCATCAATGAGTCGACGAAAGTTAATGCACGATTGCGACAAGACTGATAATGAAAAAGCAACATGTGTAAAATTCGTTTTGTTTTAGATAAAACGATGTTCTAATCGATTAACCGGATTTTAAACTCATTTTAAAAATTCAATATACTTTACAAATTTTATAAAACACCACAATGAAGTTGATTAAATTATTAGCAAAGCATTTAACGGAAATTGTAATTTGTGATTGCTTAATACAGGTCCAGTTCAGCCAGACCAAGTATGCCTTTGCATTCGAATAATCGCTCAGTACACGTCCGTGCCATCTGTCACATGAAATCTTAGCAAGATAGCGTCTGAGTCCGTACTACATGTGTACTTTCAGAGACGGATCGGCCGGATTACGAACCCGGAGTCTCTTGATTATCAGAAACACGCGGGGTCATCTCAGCTAACGTCGGGCAACATTAGGAAAACCATAAAAAAACGTTTGAGGGAAGGTGATATTAAAAATTAAATCTAAAATATTAATAATAATTATAATTATAATTAAAATAAAATATATAAAATATTAATAGTAATACTAATATAAATAATAATAATTTTAAATTTTAAATTGAAATATATATCGCGTCGTGCCATTTACCAACTATTATAACAAATTAGAATTGATAGGCCTATATAACTATTATTTACTCTCAATAATTTAACAAACGATGATAAGAAGTGGAGTAGTTTATACTTTAGCCCAATTGAGCTTAATGGTTTTAGTCTGACCGCAAAATAATCGTCCCTGTTCTTTAAATATAAACCACTAATATACGGGTGCGTCGCTTCCAGGCAGGCATGCCGTTATGAAACACAGGGTAGTTAAATAAACATATACAGTTGTAATGTAGCTCATATCGTATTTAGAACAAGAATCGAACTTAAAATTGTATTCGATTGCTTGATTTTAATGACAGTGTGGTAACGTTTACAATCTTCTCACTAATATTGCAAAAGCTTCAGTTATTTCTCTTTAAAACTGAGTGTCAAATTACTAGGTAAGAAAGCGAGTACCGTTAAAGGAAGCTACGAGGCGTTATAAGACTACAATATTTATCTTAAATCTCTGAAGTAACGCACTCTAAATAACTCTCTTTATAAATCCAATTTGCTTCTTGAAAGTAATTTTCTGACTTATTGAGGAGAAAATATTTGCATCATGGCTAAATTGTTTGCAGTAATAATTACTGGGAATTTAATTTCCATTCTCTATCAAGTGGAAAGCTGGTTGCAGAAGTAAGCTTGTTGCATATAATTACAATAAAAGTTTTACGATCAAAGCAGTTAATCCGTGCAGTGCACTTTTTATTGCGGTTAACCGCGCTCATAGGACAGTAGTAAACTGTCCGAGAAGATAATATCTGATGATCACCTGAAAATAAGCACTAAGAAATAGTGTCTTCTGATCACCTGATTCTATACACTGAGAGATAATGCCTTGTGATCACCTGACACTAAACGCTAAGAAATAGTGTCTTCTGATCACCTGATTCTATACACTGAGAGATAATGCCTTGTGATCACCTGACACTAAACACTAAGAAATAGTGTCTTGTGATCACCTGACATTAAAAACTAGGTTCCATTTGTAAACATCCACGGCACTACTAACTTGAATTTACATTCATATAATACTCTACGTATTTAAAGAAAGTATAAGTATCTGCTTCTATAAGCGACTGTGTAAGCTAAAAGGTCGTGATGTGACCGTTGGCCGTGATGAACAATTAATGAACATACAATCTTGCACATGCCTGCTGTGTAAGCAGGTATGTAGTTATACAGATTAGTTATTTAAAGTTGAATTGTAAACTTGTACTGAATTAATGTGCTGATGACAATCGATAAATTATAGAAGACATACATGTATATTACGTCAATTTCTTTTATGAACAAATATAGCCATACAGGATATTCAAATACATGTTCAAAAGACGTGCACAATAGAGCGACGCTCATTTTTTATTGCTTGTTTTTCCACTGTAGATACACAAATTATCTTTCTGATCGTCTTTTTATTGACTGTCCGATTTTCTCATCTTGATGTTCATTGCGTTTTCGCAAAAAAGTTTAACAAATTTGTTTGTAGTTACATTTGAGGCAGAGATGCCTCCAAAATCAACCACGTCGGGCGAGCTGGAGACAGATACATTTGAACTGCCATAACTTAGAGTCAAATATTGTCTGAAGTTCTCCGCATTTGTCGTTGAATAGTCCAAACAATGCCACAGATCTACTGATAATTATCTTAGCATAAGAATTCAATCTGCTGCAGCAAGTCTACCCAACTTGCTTTCTCGTTGGTTCTACAGGGCCTCGAAGTTATTCAAATCAATTTTCAAATACTATTTCAATCAATACCCCAAGTGACCGAATGTTTTCTATGCTCTTTCCAGGATGACTTTATGGAAATGATCTCCGGAAGAGATGGATTGCAAGGAATTATTCACAGGATTCTCAGTGACGCCTTCGTAACTCAGGATATTCCTGACTCAGTAGTCTCGTCGGTGCTCTGAAGAAACCGTACATATAAATTATGTACCACCAAATCTAATGCTGCTATTTTTACTTAATTCTAGTGTTAAATTATGTACCGCCTAATCTAATGCTGCTGTATTTATCAATTTGTTTTATTTAATCTAGTGTTAATTTGTGTACCACCTAATCTAATGCTGTTGAATTTTTCAAGTTGTTTTATTTAATATTACGTCTAACTATTGCGTAAACTAATCTAATGCTGCTGGATATATCAAGTTGTTTTTGTAGTTATTTTGCTAAATTGTGTATTATCTAGCTTAATGTTGCTATATGTATCAAGTTGCTTTATTTAATTCTACATAGTGTAGTAATGTTAAATTATAGAATATCTAATCTAATGCTGTTGTATTTATCAAGTTTGAAGGCATCAGGGTAGTCTGGAAACAGATCTTAATTTAATTTTCTTACTGTTATTAATTCGTTTGATGGAGGGTTTGAAAGATTGATTAAAAATTTTCAAAACGTTTTATATTATGTTATATGTTATACATGCAGAGTACGTTAATAAATCAATTGAATGAATACTAAGAATACTATTTTGGGAGCTTCTGTGGCAAGGACCCTCTTTGATAAACTTTAGCTAAATGACGCAGTAGCATTTGACATCCAGTTAGAAATTAAATGTAGTTATTTAATATTTCTAGCAAAATAAAATGAGTACTTATGAAAGACTATATGGATTTGTATAGCAATGGAACTGAAATACTATCTAGAAATATTCAAGAGTACACTTCTTCCCTTTGGAGCTAAAAATATCCTATGGAAGATGTTGAGGGGGCATATCTTTTGACCACTGAAACGACATTCTTCGTAGGATAACACGGAAAAGCGCCGGATAAATAAATAAACGTTGGGTGTTCCGTCCGGATTATATAGAATCCATGAGCAATGGATTGAGTGGAAAGTATTTCAGATTAACTACGTGACGCCAGCAGTGAGCGAGTATTAGCATGCAAATAACGACTTCATCCAAATCCTTCTGAGTTCAGTCAAACTTTCCAAAGAGTGATGCTTCACCCATCGGTTTAATTTCACTAAAGGAGAACTACAGCTGACAAGTTCACCCTCTTTAATGAAATTCTTGTCGATTTTGCAAATGCGGACGAGCGAAAATGAATTCGACTTACGTAATTATTATCTGGCGACATTTTTTACTTTTATTTTGTTTAGACGATAAGGTAGAACATATCATTTTCTTAAAGTGAAAATCTAACTCTGCTTTGAACTAAATTGCATACATAGCGGTGAAAAACTGCCTTATAAACGCGGGACAAAGCTTGACATTGTAGCGCAAAAGGTCACAATTAGCTAAGTTGGGCACGGAATCAATTTTTACACCACAGTCATTTTTTTAGCAATCCTATAATTTAATTTTAGTCGAATTGTACACTAACATAATTCGACATTCGTTGTTAATTTTCATTTATTATTTCGTGAGTTGAAACCGAACTTATAGTTCTTACTCAGTATTGCGTCTACAGCTCCAAACTATGCTGGTCCGGACACTATCTACGAGGGGAGGAATTATAAAGCCAGGTTGATTGATAAAGCCACGCCCTCCATTCAGTGAAAGGAATTTGAGGAAAGAGTGATTATCAAAGTTCCCTATGCACTTTATTAATCTGGATACTATAGTGTCGGTGTAGAATAGGACAGTAATAAAGAGAGACGTGCCTGAGTTCCTTTACCAGCGGCTCCAAAGAGGCAAATTTTAATTTCCTGCATTGCTGGATAAAGAATGAGAAATATTGTAGCAGACGCAAGTCGCAAGAGATTCTACAGTAAATACACGGTTTAATTTTCTTTAAAAATTTTGATAAATATAAATGATTTCCTTGCATAGTATTAATGCAATACGTTGGAGTGAATAACGCATGAGGATAGACCACTCGAAAACTGAAACCTAACGTTTCATGAGAGACGGATAACAAAGATACTTCTTTAATAAAAATTACATAAGAACTCTACCTTTTCCAAACTAAACTACGAATATTTTTAATGAAACTGTAATTTAAAGCACTATTAACAGAGAGAGACAAAGATAAAGATAAAGTATTATATGAAGAGTGAGCATGCATATGTTTTTCTTATTGATAAGGGAGATAAATCTCATTGTGACATAATCCTGACGTACAAATGATGGATGGCATGAAATGTACAGCATTAACGACTCCAGCAGAAACTGATCAAATAGATTGCTTAAATTAACAGTTTTGTTGTCGAAACATTCCTTAAATATTTATAGCAACTACAGTCATCATCATCATCGTTATCATCGTCGTCATCGTTATCATTGTCATCATCATCAGCAGCAGCAGCATCGTCGTCATCATCAGTCAATCCCTTATTTTAGCAGTTACAGTTCTAGAGTTTAACTATGGTGTTAAAAATCTATAGAATTTTTAGTAATTAGTCTGTAAAAATATTGTCTACAAATTATACAAAAATATATTGACTTTTTTCCATACGTTACAGTTAAAGGCCGTGGTCTTGAGGTTTATTTAAATCAATTTTTATATTTAAAGCTAAGTGCTTCTAGATGTGAAATGCTTTTTTTACGCAGAATGCCAAATAATTGGATGCGTGTCAGACGTTGCAGCCCTTGGATTAAATGAGATCAAAAGAATGAAACATAAAATAATGCTGATAGAAGTATAATATTTCTATAAAAATGATACAGGAAGACTATTGCTTCACTGCTAAAATGATGCTAAGTTTCCTACATGTCCCCAAATTGGAATCTGCATTATATTAAAGCGACATGTAAAATTAATAATTTTTAATCAGTGATGCATACATGTATTGTGTCTCCGTGTTGTGTCCGGGTTGCTTAAAGAATAGACCAACCGTGTAAATATGCACGTGTCGTAGAAGGCGACATAAAAACATGATCCAAACCGACGGCAGAAAGGGATTTCGGTTGGTGAGCGCCAAGGCTCCAGAAATTGCTACAAAATTTAAACAAATAGAAAAACCTCATAAGAAGATTAGAATCCCGACTCTAGTTAAACTGGGATTTCAGGGAAGATGATGATGATAATGATGATGACGACGACGACGACGATGATGAGGATGATGATGATGATGATGATATGCAGCGCAGTGTTAACTCCTTTGATCAGTTGCGTCACATTAATCCTAGTAGGTTTGAGTTCTATTTCCGTTCAAGTCTTTCATCTCTCCGTGTCAGTTGATTTGAAGCCGTTAATAATTCATGAACTCCTCTGTAAGAAAGATGAGAATGATATCCAATCTACTGGGGCGTATGAAGTCTGATAGAACAGTTGAGTCTGTACCTGGTGACATAACCATCAGATTAAAGACCTCACTAACCCTGTTCTCTAGTCAGTTACCAACAACAACGGAATTAGAGTGCTACTGTCTCCCATGACAACATTGAACACTGTGGTTCCAAATCCAATCCGATGAGCAGAGTGCGGGGTCAAATCAGCGCCGCACCATGTCTTCTGTTGGTTGGATGATCGGGATGGCTGCGCGCTTGTTTCTCAAGAGACATGGTTTCTGATCCTTAGTTGGTACTCCTTTGATAAAGAAGAAAGTCAATATAGTAAACCAGAGTTCATCGGTCCTAATATTATAGCATGGAATCAAAACACTAAACTTTATCGGAACTTTATTGTTATTTAAGAAATTTTATTAAATTTTTTCTTATTTATAAATTTTATTATTATTTTTTATTTTCTTAATACTCTTACATTTACAGTAAGAGTATTAAGCATTTCTAGCATATACTGTCAGCACTATCGCATGGAAAGCAGCGACATCCAGTAACAGGAAAAAATTTCAGCAACAGGAAGGTCTTATATAAATCATTTCATGGCGTGACCGAATCAGACAAACAAATATTGAACGACAATACGGGAGAGAACGGCAGAGTAGATCTTCAACAGAAATCTCTTATCAGAAAGGAATGTTCATAGAAGTTCTGATGAAAAGAAACGGTAACGCTGCGAAATTCTAATAAAAATACTTACACACACTATGTTCACCTTTATTTTATTAAATGATTACATTTTTGGTTTCTATTATTTTATTAATTTCATTGATGGATTTAATTTTGTAAATAATTATATATATAGGATAAAGGAAGCTTAACATTACAAGATTTACGACTAAAATGCTGTGGTTGTATATCGCTTTTGTTGTATTGTGCTTTAGAACTCTTCAAGTTAGCTTTATGCCATTATTCAATAGCATTATTTTCCGAAATAAGTGGTAACACTTTCAAAAGAAGGGGAAGCACTTTACCAGCCTACATGTTGGCTTGCGAAGGCTGGTTCTGTATCGAAGTCTAATACTTGCGCTATTATGCACACTTGGCATAACAGTAGTTAATTAAACTAAAACTAAAAAATAATATGGCGAGTAATTGACAACTTTTCCCACTCGAGCCTTATCAAATCTTTATGTGTGCCTGATATAATATTAGAAATAGCAATATGCTATTGTTAATATTATAGCAATATCGACAGGCAACCAGTATTGGCTGCCATACTATTCATTCATTTTCTATTCATTAGTATTCGGAACTGTGCATAAAAATTTTTACAGAAAAAACACTGGAAAATAGAAGATTGAGCGTAGAAAAATGTATTTTTAACTAATCACACACACTGTCAGATGATATGCGATTAATTTGATAAACTCCGTTAGGAATATTATGATAGTGAAGTCGTGAAACAACGTGACGACCTTGATCTGTCTCGACAAATACGGAAGACATAACAGCTAGAAGCGTGGGTGAATAGAAAGTAAAATATCGACTATCGACTACATTCAGAGTTTATGTGAATTTCAAATCAAAGCCAAGTGATTTCAAGAGTCCGAAGTATGGTAGGGGCATCCCGTCGTTACCGACATTGCCTTATGGCGAAGAACCGGACGTTAAATTCTTATTGATTAATTGATATCATTTAAATTAAATTAGTTAAACTGAAATATGATGATATAATTCGACTTACAATTTTGAAAAATGAATTAATATATTTATAACATAATTTTTGGCATTCTTTACGTAGTTAATGTAATTTTAAACATTCTTCTTGCCACCATAGAGGAGAGAAATTATTTAACTTGGCTAATATTTTACCATTTCACTTAGATAACTTACAAATACGTAAAACCTACAGATATTCATCATCATTAATTAATTAATTAATTAATCAGATATTCCCTTAGATCCCAGTTTTACGTCGGATACAATAGAGTTTATACTCGGATACAATATTTATCAATGTTCAATAGGAGTAATTTATTAAGATGTCAGATCCCATTCAACTGTACCTTTGTTTATATTATTGTACATGTACATTGAGTACAATAACGTACAAAAATTTAAAAGTGATTTGCAATTTCACTATGGAAGCTCATAAACGTCACCTTACTTATTTCTACTTTCAAACTCAATTTCATTTAGTAGAACATTATTAAGTTAAGCGAGAAAGCAGCAAATCCATTGATTTTTAAATTAAGTTAATTTATTACGCAGCGACTGCTAACGAAGTTTCTGCAGTTCGACAAAACAAATTTCCTCAAGTCGCTGGATTTCGCCAGTTTCTTACTTGCTGATGGCCGAGTCTCTCGAAATCTTTAATTCTTTATCTCATTATTGTTTTTGTGAAAGCTTTAATGAGCGCCACGTCTGTAGCCTACATAAATCTAAAGACTCTGAGTAGGTCCATAATTATGTCTTACGCACGTATATGATAGCAATTCATTTATATATTATTTATATGATGCAATACGATATTATCTTGCTGT
This sequence comes from Enchytraeus crypticus, assembly GCA_905160935.1. NCBI lineage: Eukaryota > Metazoa > Annelida > Clitellata > Enchytraeida > Enchytraeidae > Enchytraeus > Enchytraeus crypticus. The sequence continues at coordinate 81,780 of CAJHZI010000196.1, read as the reverse complement.
GTCTTTATTTTTTATAAAAAATGGCAAGTTTAAAGAGATTAGAGTTAGTATTATTAACTGTAGTACGAATTGCGAATTTTATCACAATATATTATTTATGTCATACAATACAATATCATCTTGCTTTGTCTGCATTTGTTATCAGATAAAAATCACGTTTAAAGAGGTATTATGAAGTCGTAATTATCATATATATCAAGCTTAATAACAAGTGTAAAATAGTAAATTCATGGAAATAGCTAAAAAGATAAGGTTAACGTCCGTTTCCTCACTCGAAAGCGATGTCAGTGACGGGCTAGCCCAGGATTTGAACCCCGCACCATCTGACCCGCGGTAATGTGTCTACATGTGCATGTGTATGTTAAATAATCATTTTATTTGTTAATATGTCCTCATGCTCTCTTTCTGCAACATACGTGTATGTGTAACCTTACACATTAGATAACACCGACAGAAAATTATTTCAGCCTAGTGATTGGAAGATTGCAAACTTCAATCAAGTTTCCATTTGAGATAATCCTTTGTTTGTAATTGTGTACAAACGCTGTCCTCATATTTCAAAGACACCATACGAATTTTAAAGCATTCCAACATAAGTATGAGATATTTGACTTGCATTGGTTTCTGGAAAACTTATGACATTCTGACAGAGGGTTAATACGCTACACACAGTCCTGGTATTGTAAGTACAGTGCTTCTTTATTAGCTTACATTACTGTGCAAACAGACCAACATTCAATTTGATTACTATCAGAAAATTAGTACCATTAATACAATGTTCACTGTAAGCCTGCATATATTAATTTACGCGTAGAACATGAAATAATAGAAAATAATTGCAGCATTACATATTGACATGCTATTTAAGGTAAGAATGGTATACAAGTAAGTTAAGACAGTTAACTATTTGAAAATTTAATAGCTAGTCTTTGATATGTTTCATATGGTAGAAATTCATATGGTAGAATTCATATGGTAGTTAGACATCTAATGATTGCTTGGTGTTGACTGTAGGAAAAAAGATTTTTTAAGTTTATTGACTTTAAGTTTATTCTTGAATCGAAAAGAGATACTACAAATTTAGCAAGAGTTCTCTAAAGAAGATGACTTATCATGACAGATAAGATATGGATGTTGCATTTTACATCTACTCTTTTCATATTTTAGGCAATCGAAGATATTGTAGATGGAACATTTATTGAAGATAAACTGCTAAAAGATGTGCGGTTTGCCGATGATCAAGCTATGATACTGGAAGTGAGGTTGCTTTGAAAGGATTATGAATGATTTGAAGGTACTGTATGAACATGAGCCTAACACTTACAAGTATCTAGAGATTGTAGAGAAATAAACATCACATTGAATAATAAGAAACGATTAGAACCAGACCGGTAAGAAATTTCGAATGTCTGGGCCGTAGTAATTAGTATGATGGAAAATTTGGACCGGAAATAAAATGTGAATGTAGAATAGAACAGGAAAAGCAGACGTTCAGGAAAAGGAAAGAATTCATAACATATGTTATTTTTAAAAACTACAAAAATAAATATTGTAAAAACGTTGGTTTGGACGTCGCACCCATGCGAATGAATGTGAGCGTGGACGTTAAGATATTAACGATATCATTATCATCATGATCATTATCATCATCGATTATTATGATGATATTAGAAATGTTGTTCTACAGAGAAAGATGAAAAAGATGAGTTAAATCACAAAAATACAAATGAAGAAGTTCTTTGGAGAGTCGGTGGTTAATATTTGTGATAAGAAATAGAAAGGAGAGCTGGATTGGACATATAATAGGGAATTGTTGAAAGATGTACTAGGATGTAGAATGCATGGTGAGAGAGGTTAGAGGAAGATCAAGATAAGAGATGATCGAAGACTTAATAATTATTAACAAAATTCGTACTTGCAGAAGATGAAAGCCAGAGTTGAAGAAAGAATCACTTTGGAAGAGTCAAATGTCACGGACCTGCCGTTAGCCGATATGTATGTACAAAGCGAGAAAACGAGAGAGGAAGGGAGAAGATAATTAGTATGATGCGCCAAAATTAATGTTATCAAGTAGAATGCCGTACAATACCTTAATATCGTGTCTTAAATAAATGTGACTTTGGCATTATATATTACAATGCAATTTTATGCATTTTACATGTACTTCAAAACTGTAAAATAATTAATGATACCTTTCTTATCAATGTATTATGGTGTTATGCTTGGCAAGAATCACGCATTAGTTACATGTACGTGTTTTAGCAGTAACATTTAACATTTTCTATGACTCTTTGTGAAAGAAAATAGGCCGGAAAGATTTCACAGTAGGCATAGATTAGTTTTCTCCTTATTATAGCCACACACGCAATGATGCATTAATGGCAATTAATTGAACAACTCCGTGAACATGTTGCGTAAATGCATAGTTTTTAATATCAAGCCTGTTCATTCTTCCTGGAATTTCCTGTGCCATTTCACACTGCGCAAATGCACGCAGTTTAGCATTTAAAGAAATTTCAAAGCCTCTAAGCATTTTTACTTTGCACACGATTATAAGCTACGCAACACTGAATGGGTTTTATCATTCTAAATAAAATCGCGCGTTTTGCAATTACAGCTTAACATATATCAAAGGAAAAAATCTTTTTGTTTCGGGGACTTTTATCGCAGGCCGGGTGAGATTAGATTTCAAAGACTTCAAGTTATATTAAATTGTTAAACACTAGCGTATAACGACATCCTATATCACTCCGGTATAAAGTACATGCGGGAAATTTTCATAAGCAATGTAGTACTCACTCACTTAACGATTTGAAAATGTCACCTTTAATGAAGCGTCTACAATAAGCCTATTTGTTGTGATCTGTTGCAAAATATCGTGAAAATGAAACTGATTACAATTTTCAGCTGTTGGCATAAATGCGAGATGTGCACGATACGTATGGCATCAGTTGCAGTATTATTAAGAAAGGATCATATCCACTTCACCGGCTCTCTGCTGCCCCCACATCTCAGATAACGGTCGTTTTTGTTATTTAAAAAAGTAATATGAGGTTGATTTTGGCTGCAATTTAATAACTCCTTTAAAGATCAACCTAAAAACTAAAAATCGAGCAAAAGTAGAGTAGAAATTGTCAAAAACTAGGACTTTTAGGTATTGAAAGCATCGCAATAAAAGCAGAGTTTGCGTATTTGTGGCCTACTAAACCAGGGTGAAGGCAACGACTAAGAAGCTTGAACAAAGGTCAAAAAAGAGCTTAAGGATAAACTAGGTTAGACAATTACACTGGTTTAATCTTTGGGTGATATGTTTAAAAACTAAACAATGCAAAGCATTAGACTAATTCATTGAAATCCAGTGACAATTTCTACGCTGTTAAAATATATAACGGCAAAAGTACACTTACATAATGCACGAAGAACGACGCATTGCGGCGTTGTTGTTCTGCTCAAATCGATTGCTGATGGTGCGCATAGTACAGCAGTGCATTAGCGTTCACATTCGTTTAAACCGACAATACTAGCAATTAACTACGACAATTGTCAACTGCAAACATTAGTGCCAATCATATCTGTAAGAGAATCTTCATTGATCCATTAAAACAGTAAAACAAGCCGCTTTCATCAGTTTGTGCATTCTTCTTTTTCCATTTGAAGTTCAATTGTAGGGCAGCAGATGAATAATTACATGAAATATTTAATTGTACATAAAACTATTCTTTCAGATTCTTTAATCTATCCAGTATGCTATACTGTATTTTCCCATATATAAACACAGTTACCGTTAAAAGGGAACTTTTTGAGTAAATTAAGGTTAATAGACAATGCTTTATTTATAATAATAATAACAATTATATTAATGCAGGTTTAACGTCCATTTCCTCGTCTAAGGATGATGTCAGGGACGGCCCAAAAGCATGCATCACTGCAGATCAATTCACCCAGACTACTATGCAAAAAAATGTGCTGATACGAAGTAAGGTCCTAAATGAAAGCCGGTCCGGTGATTGAAAAATGGTCAGAATAGAGTACATGTATGTCTACGGTGAAAAATATGTCTTAAGCTTGCCAGAGAATGCAGAAAGATTAGAACAAGAGCGAAGAAAAGTAGGTAAAGAATTCCAGATCGTGATCGTGGGAGCTGCATAAGAAACTGAACTATTGTCCAACGATGTGAGATTATTCGGAACAGAGAGAAGATTGACGCATAAATAGGCTATGTAAAATAATAGGCTATGTAAAATACACTGTGTAAATATATACACAAATTTAATTGTATATATATATATATATATATATATATATATATATATATATATAATTGTATATATATAATGTTTCTATATATATATATATATATATATTATATATATGCATACTATACACTATATATACATGTATATGTAAACACTAGTAATTAATACAATCAAAACTAACACTTGCTTCTCTCCCATTTGAATGAATCTTACAGCCAGGAACACTGTGAATTTGTACCATTTTATTACATTTGTCTATTTATGACTTAAACGCAACATCGGTTTAATAGTTAGTGATTCTATACGAGTAGAAACAATTGTAAGATTGATCAAAATTCATAGTCATAAAATTAACGTATCGGTAAAAATAACTAACAACTCAGAAATGAAACGACCAATCGAACTCATGCTTTCGGTTAACTAATGAAGTCATTGTATCAAATTTAGCAACTCTAGCTGAGATAGCATACAATTTAACTTGTCGGACCAAATATATTCATCCTGCATTAAATTTTGCTGAATAAGGAGCGATCCCGCTATACTACAGCCGCGTTGAACGTCAGTTTCCTGTATCGTGAGCTTATCGGCGACCGGGCCAGCTCTGAATTTGAAAATTGCACATACAGGGTGAGTAAAAAATTGATAAAACCTGCAAAAAGTTTGAATATCTCAGGCTATAGTTAATATTTTCAAAGCAAACTTTTACCAATTACCAAGGGACTAATTGTTGATGGGGTGGCCAATTTTCATACATTTTAATCGATGGATTGGCCAGATATACAAGTTTCAGCAGAGCAACCCCCAATTTTTTACCTAAAAATGGCTTTTGCTACAACGGTAAGGGCAAATTGCACTTCATTGGCGAAAAGGAATAGGTGAACCCTCTATTTTACGTCAATACTTTACTTTCCGAGCTGTTTGATGATTGCTATGCTCTTCTACCAAATGGTTTCATCTTTCAGTAGGATGATGCTCCACAGGTGCGGATCCAGGAATTTTTTAAGGGGGAGCCCCAAAATTTTTTTTGAGAGTGAACATTCATTTTGCTTACGCCTTCTTCGGGATATGTGACACAACCAGACAAATTTTTGTTGGGGGGGGGGTGGGCTCAATATACGTTCGGCTCATAGAGTGAGTGTATCCCCGTACCCGTACCTTACCCCCCCCCCCCCGCTCATACCCGTACTAAAGTCAGGGGAAAACCTAGAGTACTACATTTATTTTGGAAAAAGTAGGTTAATTTTTTTCACCTCTGATGAAACTCTGCGGATCTCTACGAATTGCAAAAGTGACCTAATTTTGGCGGTGGGTGGGGGCTTAAACCCCTCCCAGCCAAGGCTGTTTGCACCACTGCTACGGGACAGAGTTTACATTTTTTACTTACACCTTTTTTCCTCCAATTTGGTTATGCATTGGTTCAAGTGAAAATTGAGAGCTAGTGAAACGGTCAACATTTTTCAGGCCCCTTCCATTATACAGGGCTCCTAGTATATTCTAGAAAAAATCGAGCTTTTGGAACTGGATTCCCTGTCTTACCCTCCCCCCAGCCCCCCCTAACCACTGCCATTACTAACATGTTTACACATCGAAATTGCCATAGGAACAATGAATATATAGTTTTAAAATTTTATTGGCGGAGCTAAGGGGGGGGGGTCCGGGCCCCCTGCCCCCCCCTGGATCCGCCACTGATGCTCTGACTCATGCATCTCGCCATGGACATGAATAGATCAGCGAGAGAAATCCGCATTTATCATGAAGAGTGAATGGCCTTCAAACTCTCCCGATCAAATCCTCTGGATTACCATGTCTGGGGAACCATGCTGCATCTCTTTCAGAAACACCAGTCGAAGCCTAAAAACAAGGCAGAATTGCCGGAAGTGCTACCTTCCATCAATTTGGGAGAGACTGCCCCAAACTGGAATCAACAAGGCTGTCCTAGCGTTCCTAAAGCTGCTGCAGTCCTGAAAAGCAACTATTTTAAAGCATATCGAATATCGAATAGGCAGTATTGCTAGAAGATACAACAGGTTCCTTTTGAACCTCCACAACACACTTTCAGAGCTAAAATAAAAATAAAATAAAATGGAATTTTTATTTATAGTACGTTAAAAAATAGGGGCTTGCTCTACTGAAACTTTCATAATTGGCCAATCTATGTACCAAAATTGATCAAAATTGGCCACCCCATCAGAAATTAGTCCTTTAGTATTTGTTAAAAGTTTGATTGGAAAATATTAACAATAGCCTGAGATATTCAAACTTTTTGCAGGTGTTATCATTTTTTTACTCACCCTGTACTGATCCACACCTGAGCAACTTACCGACATACCATCGTCTCAGTTCAGAAAATCTAACTAGGCAAAATCCGACAGATTCATTCATATCTAATTCGTTGGCTTGAAGCACAATGGTGCCATGCAGAGTTTAGAAATGTTAGAAAGTAGGTGCATTTGGACTGTTCGTGCACTGAAAATTCTGCTCAGGCGCTCTTGTCCCTTTCACCATTGCGCTCTAAGCCATCGAACTGCCTATTAGCCACTTAAGTATGGCTCAGGAATGGGACAGAAACTGGGAGTGAAATGATCAGGAAGGCAGAGGTGGAGATCCGTGGTGGATGTAGCTGGTGTATTGGAGAAATCCTGCGAGTTCTTTGTTAGGTCACGTCACTCTGACCGGAAGTCCTGGCCTGTCCATAATATCATTCCATTGAATGATACACGGTTACAGCATAGACATGAAAAGTCTAACGTCATTCAGAGTTCTATCATAATTGGTTCACAGTCTGAAACGAAGGCGGTAGTTCACTTGCAATGTAAGAGACAATCTACTAATTTATATTTTAGCCGGAACATTTGTCAATAGGCTTAATACAGTCCATCACATGCTCAATTAAGAAGCAAAATCGAAGCTAGCTTCTGTTTTAAATTATAATAAGATGATATATTAGTTTTCAGGATATACATTTCGGACCTTTTTAAACTAGTATTTAATAACACACATTATAGTGAAATGATCAACTATGTTGATATCTATCACTTTTAATACCACATGTTATATCCGTTAGGCAATTTAATAAAATAAAATAAAATAAAATAGTAATACAATTAAGTAATTTATTTTGTACAAATAAACAAATTTAAGTTATGCATAAAATGAAATTGAATATTTTGGAAAATCATTTAGTTTACAGCGGTACAAAAACCATAGGACTTTTTTCTTTCTAGCTCCCCTCTGCAGCAAAATTGCTTCTAGCAATAGCATATGTTCATTCTAATTAAATTTCATAGAAATATGTCACGTAGGGTCTAGATAGAAATCGAAATGAAAGTTTTAACGTCTGAACATTTCATGACCATTACATAAGAACAATAAATTGTTACATTACCTAAGCTTGAACATAATTATATGTAGAAATCTAGAATTCAATTCCCTTTAAATAAATCAAGGATTAAACTATTTTTAAAATTCTTCGAGTGCTTTGAAATTCCCAAACGAAGTAATACAAAGTTTTAAACACATATTGTAACAAATTAAACTTTTAGTTTTAATTTAAAATGATAACTTTTATTGCAATATTTTTTGTTTTATGAATTTATGCTTAATTTTTTAATTTTGTTTATTTTGCATGAATTTTTTTATACTTTTGTAAGAAGTGACAGAAATTTTTAAGACGAAACAAATAAAATTTTCCTAATCAAAATTTTAATTTGCACAAGATACTTACAAATGTACAATGCATAACAATCTCAACGATAATGCAATACTGCAATATTTGTGATCCGACAGGTGGCCACGTTGATAGCATTGCTGCTTAATAAAGAAGAGAAGGTCACGGGTTCGCCTCGATGTATCGCCTCTGTCAACAAACTGATGATACTGAAACAGACGTTAAATCTAGTTTCATAACTCACATAGTGCATATACATGTATGTATATATGGTATATATATATGCATATATATGTACATATATATTTGTATTTATGTAGGTATTAGGTCTATGCATGCATATACATGTACACAGTATACATTTTTTGAAGTATATATATATATATATATATATATATATATATAGAGTATGTATATATAAATATTATATATATATATTATATATATATTAAATATATATATATATATATATATATATATATTATATATTATATATGCTGTAATAGATATGCTGTAATAATAATAATAATAAAGGTTTAACGTCCGTTTCCTCATCCAGGGATGATGTCAGGGACGTCCCCAACAGCACACATCACTACAGATCAATTCACCCAGACCAATCTGCAGAAGAAATGTGCTGAGGAGAAGTAAAGTCCCAAACGAAAGCCAGTCCGGTGGTCAAAAAATAGTCAGGGTAGATTGATTATGTCTATGGTGGGAAAAGGTAATAGTGGTAATGTCTATATTTCCTTTGATACAAATTTTGCAAAATTGTGAGGATCAATTTTTTGTGTCTGGAAGTATTCTTATAGATTTCCACTAGTGTGCAGTGAACTAGACTGAGATTAGAACTGTGAACAAACCTCGTCCACACGATTGAAGCGCTTACACGCTGTGCATCACAATCCTATCTTTAAAGCATTAGTCGGATTTTTATATCACTTAGCTCAAACGCAATTACTATAAAATCTTGTCCTCTTTAGGAAATACCACAAATCCATAAATTCGATGTAGCATTCAGGTCACCATAATTCCCTCTTTGATCAGTGTCACTATTTAAAATAAAACAGCTGATCATTGCGGAAATAAAGGAAGTTAATTACACTACATTACACATTGAAGTTATAGAAATACAATTTTAACTCTTCGCCTTCAAGGTAATGTAATTTAGCGTAGAACCATAAGACGCGGCTGTATGTGAGGCAGAGCCCGTGGTGCCGGAAATCTGATGCTTATAGTCAAAGAAAGAGAACTAATGAGAAAATATTTATTCGCCTTCGATAAAACATTTAGATAGAATAAATATGGAAACGACTGAAGGTCATGATGGTTTTTTCTCTAATAAGCACAACTAGTGAAGCGGTTTGAGATCAATCTTGTCTCCCTCAACTCATTATTGTAAGCAGAAATTCTAGATCTAATCGAAAACTATTTCATAAAATAGTTTTTAAGTAGTATAAGCATTAGTGTACTTGATGCTTACATACATTAGTTTTTATTTAGATGCTTATAATAAATCACTAAAAGGGCAAAGAAGTGATAACATGACTCATTTATAGCCTGTTAATTTATTCGGTAAAAGATGGACCAATTATATTTATTGCACTGAATTGTTTTGTTATTAATACATTGCTCGCTTACTTAAATAGGCCTTTAAATCAATATTTGAAATATATCTCTGTATATGTAAAGATTACAATGTCTACTGCTATCAGTACAGACGAGTGACAGAGTGATTTCGACTATCACGAATTCTTTCTAAAGGCTTAAGCCTAATTTGCATCCGTTCCTCTCTAGAAAACATATCAGTTAAGGGAGAGCGATGTATTTGAACCCTGCACCTATTGTTTAACAATCTGACAACTTGTCAGCGTGCTTTCGGCTCAGACCATTCTGAAAACTATTCTGAAAATCATGCTACACTGGAAATCCAGCTTAAATTTTATCGGAGTCACTGCTGGAGATAGCAGAAGGATAAACTTTAAATGGATCATCTGAATGTGGTCGTTAAACTAAATCTCTGACAACATAAAACTCCAGATTAAGAGTTATCCCTTCACACCTTCACCCATTCAAAACTCTCAGAGACGTAATAATTCTTTTTTTCATCTATTCCTTCATTCCGATATGCAAACAATGCTAGTTTCTTATATAAACATCCTTGAAAGTTAGATTAAATTAAAATTAATATCTTCTCTCTTGACAATTTCAATGTTTGCCATATAGCACAAAAGTTAACGAAGCGGTTATCCTTCTGGAATTTAAGTAAGGAACAAATTCTTACCTTTGTATCCTTCCAGATTAGATCAAGCTCATAGTTTGGCAGAACGTCCCTGTTGCTGTTAACGTGGTCCAATGCCAACTCCACCGCTGGCAAAATCCCGGCCGCCCGTTCCATCCTTCCCTCGGGCGCAGTTACCGGAAACAGTCCGGCGATGTGTATACAGGCTCGGTTGTGATCACGACATCGACTCTGGGTCGCATTTGTCGCACTGAAGATGACAGCTACAGTTAGGAGCAGATAGCAGGGTCGAGTGGAGGTTCGATTCAGAGTTGATTGATCTCTAGAGATCACTCCATTAGAGCGAGACCACAGGTGGCTTCCAAGCTTCATTGGGCAGTTAAGCACTTCAATCTGTACTCTGTCAGTTCTCATCACCTTAATGGTGCTCACTGCTACAAAACATGCGTGAAATTTATATGATTTAAGACGTGTTTTTCTGTGAATATGACAATGAAAGTGAAATAAAATAGCGTCTAGATTAGCACCAATATCAGGGGTGGCAGCTTTGAATGTCGAATCCCAGTGAATTCAAATTGAAATTAAATCTCTTCAGTAATCTGAAACAAATTACAAAATAGGATTTCTCTTTTATTGTTTTCTTTTCCTTTTTCATTTTGGTAACACTTGTGAAGTAGTTAAATCTTACTTCGTAACAAATGATGCAGTAGGCCTACAATAGTTTCCGCAGAGATCACTGGAATCACAAAAAGGAAAACCAAAGTTAATAAGGCAGGTGAAGTACTACCAGGTTTCCTCAAAAGCAAACACTGCCACGTATACATTCAATCAATCATTAAGAATTTAATGTCCGGTTCCTCGCAAGAAGCACTGTCAGGGACATCTCTTGGGAACTCTACACAAACAGGCGCCAAAGCACCAAACGATGACGACTGAGTACACAGAGACCACAAGAGAAAGCGAGATCAAACAGTGCAAGTCCATGATCCAAGGCAAGCGGGCCAAAATTATACTCATTCATAACAAATGAGTATAACTATTTACATTGAGGAACTGTTAAATTTCTGAAACAGTATCAGATGTCCATTGCTGTTGTTGTTGTTCATAAAGGAAGTTTGCTGTATTCCAGAGATCTGACGAGAACTGTTGTATGCGAAGTCAACTAATCCCTTTTTGATATCACTGCTATAATGATGTTACTATTATATTTGTGGTACTATAGTGTTGCTACTATGATGTCAAATTTGCAGAAAACGATAAATGAAGAAAGATCTAAAATTACTGGTGTATTAGTACATATTAAAATGTGATTGACTTTTTAAAAGCTTTCTTTTGTTAGAGCACACTGAAGCAAACTCGGATTTAAGCAGAATCCTCTTCCGCCTCGTGTTTATTGTTCGCTAACTGATCAAGAATTGTCTACTGAGGGACATCTGCAGCTCCAGAGCACGGAGTTATTATTAGTGAAAGAAGCTAGGGACGCTTAAAGGCGATGATGTACTCCTGGCAGTCACGCGGAACTCTCCCTGATCCTGAGGGTCCTGATAGAGACTGAACGCTCAAAGCACACATTCCTGAATATGGATCCATGTGGAGAAGCATTTCTCTGCTTATTAGAAACTGTGCATATAACATCTAATACTAGTAACATCTAATAAAATAACATCTAATGTGTCAATTGAACTCTCGTGAGTTCTAATCCCAGCCTCGCTGAACTGAGAGTAAAATCTCGGACATTCACAGGACTGGTTAACGGAAAACGAGCTAAATTACCTAACGGTTTAAACATGTGGTATTAAAAAGTGATAGATATCAGCATAGTTGATCATTTCACTATAAAGCGTATTTACCTTTTTTCATATTTTTGGTTTTGATATTAACGAAGCCGTTGTTTTGCCATGAAAGATATTGAGTGTATCTATTTTTGCTTCTAAAATACTAAAAATTGAACTATTTGACTGATCTTCTTTACTGAATCTGCTCTCTTGTGGAGACCCTCGTTTAGAGATTAAGTACAAAAGACCATAGAGGTGAGATTCAATTCTCAACATGAACTGATTTATAAGTTGAAACTTTGAAATTAACGAATTAAAACTAAAATCATATTTTAAAAGAACCACTAAAAATCATCTCTTATCGCTTTTGATTCCAAGGCTTGCTGCCCTTTCTTGCTGGAATATATTTGTGAAAGGGTAGCAAGAATTGATATCGTTTATAAGAGATAGAAAATTAAATATTAATTGGTAGATAGTTGGTCTAAGATTTTTACGGCAGATTTCATTTGGTCTTCACTACTTGACATACAAAGATAATTTCAAATGTCAAGAAACCATATTTTTTACAATAAACCATACTTATTTACAATAAGGGGAACTCTAAATTATTCTAGTTGTTTCCTTTATGAAATATTTCAGCTGGAATTTTTTCAAATATTCTAAAATAAAGCAGATACAACCAAAAGGTGGAGAAACAGGACAAAATAAGCGATAACTGAAGGGCAGAGCATATTGCGTGTAGTAGGGCAGCGAATGAAAGACATGGCATAAAATGCAGATGGCGAGAGAGAAAGAGAGAATAAAATGAAAGCAGAAGCGGAGATGTGAGATTAGCACAAGTGATTTATTCTGATAGGTCACGTGATATTAACACAACTTGCTCCTGGCTCTATGGCAGGATTCCAAGCGAAAGACTTTATTGTCAAAAGTGAGACTTGGCAAGTAAATCAGTAGGAAAATTGTACGGTAAAGTAAATAGGACTTTAGAATCAAGTAGCCAATTCAGTCAAAAAGTGGCAAATCTAGGCTTATACCTTGCTATTCTTACTGCATCTTGGAAAATATGACTTAATGTTTTTGAATTATTTCAAAGTCAATTTTTAGAGAATATATTTCGAGCCATTAATAACTTAATGCTAAGTAAAATGATGATGATATGTTCTAAAAGTTATATCAAAAAACGGCAACTAAATATCGCCTCATTTGTTTTGTTTAAAAAATGACTGAGAAGCGACTGGCTGCTACTCAAATATCGTATCAAGATTAAAATTGCTAATCAATAAACGCAGTGAATAAAATTCTTCACGCCCCTTTAATTTGTGACAATTAGAGAAATTCCTGGAAACCAGAAGAAATTACTTCTTACATGCCGCTGCAATTATTAACAGCGTGTCTAATAAATTAATACGCTTTTACTACAAAACCTACGGCACATGGTTACTTTTAACCAGAGTATTTATCAACTGAGTTTCTGTAGATGGTTAAAATTTACGATGAGGGCAAAAACCAAGTTAATTTCCTGCTCGATAGCATATCAATGATGGGTAGAGAACTGGATTTGAACCCTCCACTTACTGATCCGCTGTCGAACAGCATACCAACAAACCACTGACTCTGCCCAAAACTGTCCAAAACTATTGCGTAGATAGATTAAAACTATTAATATGCGAAAATATGCAAAACTATTGCATAGATGTATGTAAGTTACAGATATGAACCACAGGATCGCAAGTTAGAGCAAATATATAAAAACATAGTGCGAAAAAATGAAGTTTGAAGAATCTGAAAATCTCCATGAAATATACCATACACATAACTGGGAAAAGTGGCATACTTTACTTATCTCGTAATATCTTAGTTTTAAAGCAGTGATGCTAGGCTATAACTATTTTTGATATATGGGCCTACTGACATTTTCACATTGCTCTCTATTTTTCATTCTCTCTTTAAAATACTTACGATGAACATGTTCAAGGCGCATATTTCTATTTACAATCTACTTTCACTTCCATAAAGAGTAAGCCATCCACCTGCAAGTTGATTTCAGCATAAAAGCTGTCCTTGCCATACCTTAGCCTTTGTCATTTATTTAGATTATGACAAATAGAACATCTGCCTTGATTCATCGTTGATTTTCTCAGTCATTGCTTTTCCGCCTATTAATACATGCACGACAAACCTTTGATATATTCTGCAGTGACCCGGACACAAAGCGAGCAATAATTAATCTTCTGATAACTAGTTTATTAAATCTGAAAACGACTGAGCGGTGACAACTCTCTCTCTCTCTTTCCCTCTCTCTCTCTCTCTCTCTCTCTCTCTCTCTCTCTTAATGCACTGCCTACTGGCAGGTCCATGGTAAATAGGTAAATAACGACTCTTCTCTTCTTTGTCTTCCATTTTCCTCTCCATGTCTACATATGAGTAGAACTTTAAATCATCTAGCAATACTCATTCTTGTTATTATTTACCATTTTCGTTGTTTTATATACCATTTTTAGCGGTGATATAAAGTGATAAAATTGTTCACTACAATAGAAGAATACATAAACGTTCACATAGCGACGTCATAATGCTACACACTGATCAGCTAATATAGAATTATAGTATTTAAAGTAAAATACAGCCGTATCTGCAGTGACTTCTAATCCACATGTTCATACTTAAATCTGCACTAAGACTATATAATCGAGATCTATTATAAATGTTTTTAATCTACTCAAGTAATCATTTTCAGCATTTATTTCTTTGTGGCTTTGAAAGTTTAATAAAATTGAAAGCACTACCTCGCCCTCTCTCTCTTAGTGCACTCCCTACTGGCAGGTCCATGGTATATAACGCATCCACTCCTCTATGCCTTCAGTTTTCCTCTTCATATCCACATACCAGTGGATCATCTAATATTCCTAATCTCGGTCTGCCTCAACTTCTCTTTCCTTCCATTCTACCTTCTGTATAGTATGACCTCCTTCAATACACTATTCTACCTTTTATATATGACCTCCTTCAGTACATTATCTTCCCTTAGAATGTGTCTATTCCTATTCTCCCTCCTATTTATTATAGCATTTAACAACTGTCTAACTGTGCTCACTCTCTTCAAGACTTCTTCATTTGTAACTCTTTGGGTCCAGCTAATATTTTCAATTATTCTACATTTCCACCTTTCCAACGCTTCTAATCTCCTACCATCTTCGTTCCTTAATCAAAAAAGCACCGTAGCAGCAATTATAAAGTTATATTAATTTTTGAGGTGAAGAGTGTCAACAGTGTGTCAACAATGTGTCAACAATGTGTCAACAGAGTGTCAACAGTGTGTCAAGCATTTGTCAACAGAGTGTCAACAGAGTGTCAACAGTGTGTATACAATGTGTCAACATTGTGTCAACAGTGAATAGTGTCAAAAAACAGTCACAATTCCCATTATAGCACTTCTACTTTTCTTGCATGTAGCATCAATACCACAGGGTCTTGTATACTATATTATAGCTTCTGACTACCCAAGATGGGCCATTAAGCTGCTCAAACCGGAAGAAAAAGGAACGGTTACTATTCAGTGTGAAAAAGCTCCATTTTTGCTATTAGTCTGTCTACTGTATGGAATCTAAGTTTCTGTAGCAAACATAAAATATATACATGTACTAAAGCGTACATTTTGTGTCATACATTTTACCATCTTTGTTATTTTTGTGCGATTTAGCTCAATATTCAATGCATAGAAATAGTAGAAAAATATTCTATCTGCGGAGAACCGCTTACTTTAAGATATATAAAACTTAATATATTGTTTGGTTCTAAGAATTAATCAATCATTTGTTTTAAAATTATATTTATTATGTCAAATGACGAATAAAAATCCTACACACGTCTGAAAGGTTTAAATTCCACCTAGCTTCAAGCGTGACAGAAAATAACCACACTACTGTGGCACATTAGAACTCCAAGAACGGCACAATCCGTTGATAACCACTCTGAAGAACCCAACAATGAAGTGCGTCACGTGAAACCCGTGTTCTTTTCTCTTCTCTAATAATTTCTCTATTAAATTCTTCCATTCCACTATCCATCCGTTTCATTTCAGTTCTCGGGAATTTGAAAAGGCAGTAAGCAAAGTGTAAGCAAAGACATAGTTTTTTGGATTGATGTTTCTCATGACTTTTTGGTGTTTCTTGAGACTTTTTTAACAGCTTCTATGAAAAATTAAGTTTTATATATGGTTTCTTGATATGCACTGAACTGTCGATAAGCTATAAAGGCGATAAAATGTTTTTAATACTTTGACTATTTCAATTTCTTGCATCAAAGTTTGGAAGATTTCGCCACAAAGTAAAATACATGTAGTCGTACTTATCAATATTGATTCATCTGCATGTCGTTATTGTTGCAGGTTTGACGAGCACGTTCTGCAGCATATACGAAACTTGTGTTGCTAATTAATAAAATTTAATGTACAGAAGTAAAGGCTAAAATTAATGCAATATTTGAATCTCAGATACCATTTAAATACACGATGTATATCCAATATATAGCATTTGATAACTCATATAGGTATTCCGTGTTGTGTCCGGGACTCTGAAGACTTCACAAACTGTAAACTGCACGTTTCGTCGAAAGAGGCGACAGAACAAGATCACTTCAGAAGCTATATTATTCCTAAGCTATAGCTACATTAAGGTATGAAAAAGGCACAGCCTTTGTGGAGGGATTTACATTCGTTAATTGACGGAGTGCTCTTTGTGGAGCCTGAGAGTAACATGTGAGTACGAATATATATCTTGGATCCTGCACTTGGCTGAACACGAGATATAGCGAGAAAGAATTCAAACATTGGTGTTGTTTAAATCGTGTCTGTCTGAGATTTTGCACACTGTTCGTCTCGATTTTGATTAGAACTGGCGTATCTTCAACAATCACGTCAGGTTAATTTAAATTGCATGATGTTAAAAAACGAGCCAACTAAACAAATCTCTCTCTGTAAAATATCGCCAACATAAAACTTTATATAAAAATATCGCCTGTGATAATTTACTATGTAAATTAAATCTGATTTCATTACTATTTATATAATGAAAATATTAACAGGCTATTCATTTTAGTAAGTAGCTCTTGTTTTAATTAGTTACTAACTATGTCATAGGGCCTAGTTACTCATAAGAGTAAAAATGCAAATCGTATTACTTGCAGAAACTTCATAAATACAGCAATAATGCTGTAACATTAAATCGACCTGAAATATTTTAATAGTTGAGCTTGCTTTATGATATTGCTTTATAGACGGTTCATTAAGAGTACGCAAAAGTGCAACAAAAGGTGAGCAGAAAGTAAAAGAGTGGGATGCAATGATTCTTAATTAAGCTCGTCTAACAAGATTAATATCACATACATGTACATGGACAGAGGTCCTGAGTGCTTCTTCCTGTTTTAATAGTGAATCACATTTAATAATTGATGATATTAATATTAATATTTTTATATTGATAATAGTATTAATGTTAATATTAATAATTATATTAATAGTAATACATTAGACAATTTGTATGGTCATGTATTCTTAATTGCAACAGCCAATTAGTAATCCACTACAGTTGCTATCGTATGGCAGGAACTAACTACACCTCTAGTGATCTTTATAATGTACTATTATATTGTATTATTTATGATAATTAATTTTCAATCATTGAATTTGTGAAGTAAATGAATAAATAAAAGTTATTAGTACCTACACTGTAGTGTTACTGTAACAAGCTACTAATAAACGTTTACTCTGCCTTATAATTTGACGACATTAGCTTTAAATGCAAATAAAACCAAAGAATAGTCGAGTAGCATTGAAGTCAAGATCACACTTTGGGATTTAGAGAAAATTAATAGAACAATTAATTTAAAAATCTAATTCACAGCTGATTTTCATAAACTATACCGGTGCCATATCAATTCTTTCAAAGTCACATTAAGGCAGTATCAGCATTACTAAAATAATGAAAAAGTGTCCTTAGGTTCAAATATTAATTTCTACAGACATCCTTGAAATAATTTTTCAAGAATTAAAAGGAGCTGCAGGTGCGATAAGATTTTCCACGAAACCACCGTCGACCTTGATGAAGGAATAGGCGCTAGACATACAGAACATATCTGTGGAACATGGATAACATGTAACTACTGAGATCATGCTTCGGGTGATGAAAATCACTTTAAATTCTGTTTTATATGAAACAGACAAAGTTAGTATAGACCAAATTATCTCGATAGCTATGCTAATGGAACGGCTTATGCTTTGAGTCTATAGAACAGCCTATGCTTATAGGACAGCTTATTACTAAAGAACAAATAGGTTAAGCTTAAATTATTATGGCGTCTCATATGATTTGCCTTTGCTTTCTTCAACATTTATGCTAATCGGTTCTTAGGGAGCCAGATCATCCAGATGCAGTATTCGTTTGGCTCATTCGTAAATTCCCGAAATGGCAGAGAAAACGACGGACTTAATAATTAATAATAATGAATTAACGACGGAAATTACTAATTTAGATGGCTTATTTTTAGGTAAGAATATGGAAAGTACTACACTGAATTAAAATACTACCTCGGTTATATTGTCAACGTTTTCTTTAAGCAGGATTACGTCGATCTCTTTCCATATAAACATTATGCATTAAACGTTGCACATCCCACAATGCCACTAATTCTCAATATGATGTTATAAATTATGGTAAGACACGTACAAAATAAAAAACCTAATAATTTTATACTGAATTTAAGCTTTGTTGCATAATGTCTCATTGGATACACTTTCAGAAATTTTTATAGAACTTAAACCACATGCATAATGTCTCATTGTCGTCTATGATGCTGTTTCTAAATTCCCATCATAAGTATGACAAAATAAGTAATTAAATATACAACTTCATCTGAGGAAGTCTTCTTCTCCGCGTTTTTTAAATATACTCCTAAAAGCAAACACGACATATTTATATTTTGTTTAACAATTAGCATATACATTAACCATTAACATGTCACTGGACTGGTTTCTCGGATATTCCTTATGGCAAGGAACCGGACGTTAAATTCTTATTGATTGATTGATTGACAGATATTGAGTGTGCACCGTTAGTGGATTATTTCTATCTGTTGAACGTCTGCCTGATTTAGATTCTATAGTGCTGGATTATGGTCTATGGTAGCACTCTAATTGAATAGCATTGATGTTGTTTTGGTTACTGCAGAATAAGACTTGAGTTTAGACAACTGCTGAACAATCGTGCTATATCAGAGCGATATCTAGATGCATTGCAGTACTCATTTGTAAAATAGCGGAGAATAGAATCTTGGCATTGATCGAAGAGAGGACGAATAACGAGTTTATGACAATAATCGATGGACCAGCTGATCAACACTGCGAGTCTACTTAAACTGTAAATGTGCATAGAAGTGGTTCCAGTCTACAAATAATTAGAGGGCAGAGACTATTTCCGCCAAACAAAACATAATAGATTAGACATAATTTGTCGAATAGTTTAGAACAGTGCAAACTTGTATAACTATCGTTCTTCAGTTCCCTTGTGAAATACAGAAACTGAAGTGTTGGGGAAATTTTTCAAGGTGGCCAGTCTCTCAGTTTTACTTTTCACATACAGTATATGGATGCAAATTATAAAAAACTTCTTAACATTAAATTAATTGAACTGAATTTCTGAATTTTTAAGGCACATTTGTATGTGGACATTTTATTTTACAGCGTTTGGTTTGGCTTCAGTTTAAAGTGCAAAATTATCTTGAACGAGTTTTCTTCGCTGCTATCTTAAAACTGGTAGCCTAGTACAGTAGGCGATAGGGTAGAAATCTAAAATGTACTTAAAGCTCACGTTTCAACAATTTTAATATTTGTAACAAAAATAAATTATACTTTATATTTGTAGTTCTGTAATTAATAGATCAGCAATTATATTTTTGTTATTTATCCGAAAGTTCCGATGTGATGAATCTATTATAAAACTCCCCAGTTGCGAAATTGCACATGCAGTACTGGGAAAAGATATACCTGTAGGTTGAATTAAAATAATAATTAAAATAATATATATATAAAATATTATATATAATTAATAATAATAATAATAATAATAATAATAAAGTTTAACGTCCGTTTCCTCATCAAGGATGATGCCAGGGACAATGTGTATGTAAAATGCAGGGCCCCGCTACAAATCCCATCCCTTTCATCAATGATGAATGTCTCAATAGCTCAGCTTATAGAGGGTCGGGTAACGTTTGAAATTATAAATTGCTGTTTCTGAGATTCTCCGGTTGAGCATATCGCAGAGCAAACCACTGACATTTACGATACATTACAGGGACAATTACTACCTAAACTGACTGGTTTAAGCGTGCAGTATTAAAAGTTATAGAAACTATCAGGGATGATAACAGATGTTTGCGTCAGGCTCAGAGACGCTGCTAGCCTGTTAAAGATATTTCACATCATCATCATCTTCCCTTGAATCCATGTTTAACTAGGGTCGGTATTAGAAAATGTTATAGCAATTTCTAGAGCCTAGAGGCTCACCAGTCACCAACCGAATGTCCTTTCTAACTTTGGTTTGGATCTTAGTTCTTTGTTGCCTTTTACGACACATGCAAACCACGGTTGGTCTAATCTTCAGCAACCCGGACTCAACACGGGTAAATCGCAGCTAGCCTAAAGATATTACAAATAACAGAAAAAAGAAATCATTTACAAAGTCATCGTTCGTTTGATTCTAATAAGAAAAGATATGAAAAGAACTAACATGTAGAACAATTTACAAGGCGTCATAATTCTTGAACTTAAGAGACATCACGAGTACGACATTTGACTTCAGTCAATTAAGTTATTGTATGTCATCGCATTACTTCAAGACACGACCATAAGAAAACAGCTCAGGTACATTCAGAAAATATCACGTCTACTTGTACTATCACGAAATATAGGGTAAGCTAGAATTAAAAGACATTTTCTTTAGAATATATTAGTATTTTCCACACTTTCTTCCATGCTAAATACCTAATAAGACTTAATAAGGTCATATGATTTTCTCTTAAACTAATTCGTCTGACATCAATCAATGATTTATGTCTTTTAATTTGCCATTTTCTGTAGCATTTTTATTTACAACGTCAAACGTTGTATCATTCTTTCAAAACATCATATCAGACGGTTTGCCATTGCCTCCCACACGATATTCATCGTTCGGTTATTTTCAATTAGTTACAGATTTATTTTCGAGTATAAGTAAAGTTTTCCTATTCAAGCTGCAAAACATTGCAGGGATTTGATCATAGTAAATTGCAAAAGCAGTATTTGAATGCATATGAAGATAGAAGAGAGTGTCTTGCTAGCGATACCATATAGTGTCAATGAAAGACAAACTGAGTTAGGTTTAAAGACAAGGAACGAGAATAAAAACTAAATAATAAATTATAAATTACAAAAATGTGATGATTCAAGTGTGAAGTGAAAATGTATCGATAAGAGAGCGCATACTGACTTCGTGAGAGTGATGAAAAGATATGTACCAATAAAAGATTTCACAATTACTTAGACTTGAGTAAAAACTAAAATAACAATCATTAATGAAATTAACGGTTGCTAACACCCTTCATTTTTTTGCCGGTACATCCGTTATCTGTTTGCGGTGCAAGTAAAATTTTATCTGTTACATAAAAATTTAACACTCACTGTAATAAAGCAATTATATATGGAAAACTAAGTAAGTTCTTAAGGCTCACTAAACGGATCACTTAAGACGCATACGATGTAAAGGCTGTCATTGCTTTGAGCTAGAGAAACTAGTTTTTTAGAAGTGTGTTCACATTGCCTTTCTCAACTTTAGCCTCTAACGACAACCACAGGATATTTGTCTCTTTAGTGCTCTCCAAGTCGCATGTCCAAGATACACATTCCTGCACGCATTCTGCTTTCTTTCACTTGCCATAAAGAGCATTTCCTCGATAAACGAGCTTATCCCATCACAAAAGGCGTTACCTCACTCACACCTTTACGTAGGCTATGGGTTGAGAATATTATGACTTCTGAGATGGTTTCTCTTTTCCCTCCTCAGTTCTGGCTCAGTCGCCTCTTACGACGCGTGCAGTTTAATTTGGCCTTTTCTTCAGTAACCCGGATACTACTCGATCATGACGCAACATGAAGAGCTCAATGAATTGAGATGTTTAAACATTTATACAAATAAAATAGCCTACCTCTTCACAGCTGCCTCACAGACGATTCTATGTCTAGTTGTAACCTTCATCTGATTATTATTGTTATTTTCCGTTCTATCTTGCTTGTTATCTCATCGTTGACCATTGGTTAATGTTAAGGAATTAACGAAATTTTATTTACTATGACATAATTAGCCCTAATAATATCCAATCGCATTTTTGAAAGTACTTAGATCTAATTAAAAAATATTTCAATTTTATCTGCGTAAAACTTCTTTTCATGCTGCTTACGTAAATAGGCCTAACGATTTAATCTATAACGTGCTCAAACATTTTGAATAATTTTTTTTTAAAAAGTTCTTTTCATGTCAGAATCATTTTTTTACGTTGATGTGTGCAACACGTGAAATAGCGTGTCTATCTCTGGAATCCAGCGCCACATAACCAGCGACTGATTGTCACAGGAGGAAGAGCGATGCTCCGAGTCATCTGCCTGCCGTGCTACGGTAACTGATGCGTGGCCTGGTGTAGACAGTTGAAGGTCAAATCATATCTTCTGATACACGCTAGATACACTAGCCCTTCTAGACACACTAGATCCACTAAACCTACTAGCCCCACTAAACCTACTAGCCCCGCTAAACCTGCTGGCCCCACTAGGCATACTTGTCCCACTTGACCTACTTACCCCACTAGACCTACTTGCCCCACTAGCCCTACTAACCCCATTAGCCCTACTTGCCCCACTAGACTCATTAAACTATTAGCCTATTAGCCAGCGACGCAAAAGAGTCAACTCAAATTGTAACTTTATCCATGCTTAATCATTTAATTGTTTGAATTCTGTTAGATAGTCTTTTAGATATAAATCGACGAATCCGCAGTACAATTTTGTTTGAAAGATAACAAGTCAGTTGTTATTTACAAAGGTAAAAAATGTTTAACGTGCGTTTTCACTTTTCATACTACAAGTGTTCTTTCAGTGACTGCTCGATTGAGTATTTCAATTGATATCAAATTATTCAGATCAACCGGTGAAAATAAGTTAATACATAATTTATTTATTAAAGAAATTAATAAGTTAATAATAAGTTAATAAGAAATTAATTAAGTTAGCTTGTTCATCAGCATACCAATCTTACATTTAAATGCCAGCAATAAATACCATCACAAAGTGTAAGCCTTTTAACAACACCTGAAAGCAGATAATTGCTTCTTAGAATAGGAAATCAATCAAACGATTAAAAACAATTTTTTACGGAGCACAGGTACACACACGCGCATTTTCACATACCGTTGTAAATTCAAAAAATACAGTTCCGCGTTTAGTATTGGCAAATAAAAGAACTTTATAATTATGCCTGCATATTAGGGCCTACACTTTAATAAACTACTATGTCTGTAATACAAATAAAGTAAATTTTATTTACTTGGATTCAATGGACTTGAAAGTCCATTGAATCCAAGTAAATAAAATGAAAAATTAAGCTACTATTGAAAAATTGCAAGCTTTCATCATTTCCGAAAATATCTTTTTTGGTTTAGATATTTTTCGTACCAATAATTTCTTATGCGGAATTTTAGAACTGGATATTATTCTACTAAATCCACAAATTTCCCATTTATATATATATCTTTTATCTACTTTATATATATATATATATATATATATATATATATATATATATATATATATATCTTTTATCTTTTAAGCCACTTAGGCAACCAAAGCACATACAGAACACAATAAACAGCAAACGCGCAAAAAACGAAGCAAAGAAAACAATACGCCGCATTTAGGACAGGTATTCCACTGCAATAAGCACATAAATATTTTTATATTTTACTTAATTCTTTTGCAATTGTTATCAATTACTATCTTAGAAGTTGCTTTGTTGAATGCAGAGAGGTTCATCTGTAGTCAGAGGCTTAATATTGTGTACAACGTTACAGCGCCTTTTACCAAATAATGCTACTTTTAAGTGATTGATTTAGTTATTTAGCAGGCACTATGAAGCTCCATCTTTTCATGTGAATCTCACTGGACAATTACAAATTTAAAAGACACTGCTATGCCATTGTTCAAAACGCCAGAAGAAAAATTCTTCGATCATTTCTATTTTCTAAAAAAACATATTCTGAAATTAATCTTATTTTTTCAGAAATTCATTTAGATAAAAATTTATGTAGTCATTTCCGATTCGGGCTAAATTTCAATACACTTGCCGGTAGCTTTTCAGTAGACCCAAAAATCGATCTTAGATAATTTTTTCACACGGGCAGTTCAGTTCAATAACCTGTGACTCCATACAGCGTTCTATCATGAACACTGACGTTGCAGATATCTCGATTGTTACGTCTTTTCTTTTATTTGGAACAAAGAACAATTCTGTTTCCGCTCCTTTGCCTCAAAATAATTTATTCGCATTTGCTGGAGCGTGTAATCTTTCATCGAGCTCGTATGGTTTGAAATATGATGATACGTTCAAGCTGCAGCTGCATTGTTGTAATCCACAATTGATCCATACCTCTTGCAACATTACACCTACGTTACAGCACTGCATTAATAATATCTGCGGGTGGTGAGGGAGTCTTCATAGTGGAAGTTATAATTCACACACACTTAATCACGCTTTCTCTTGCTCTCTCTTTCTGTCTCTGTATCTTTAACATTTCCCCAAGAGCATTCTAAACGATTGGTTCGAGCCATAAAATACTAAGTTTTCTACAGTACGTTGATCACATGAAAAATAATGCTGTCCAAAAATAATCACATCAATGAGTTTCTGCCTTACACTAACTTCCTCCCTAGTAAATTCGGAAAAATTGAAAATTGAACCCAATTGAATCCACCGACAACTGCGTGTGCTCATGAAAGGCGACTGACGAAGTAGTAATACTGGTTAAGTAGTTCCTGAAAAATTGAACCCACCGACAACTGCGTGTGCTCATGAAAGGCGACTGACGAAGTAGTAATACTGGGTAAGCAGTTCCTATAGTATTGAAAAGACTTGTAAGCCATGTTAAAATCATTTCTGTGTTTTACATGTAGAACAATTGATCGCTCTTATTCGAGACTTGCAGAGGTGTGGATGGTGCATCATCTTCGCAGTCTTTTTTCACCAGGTTGCCTGGAAATAATATTTGTTCGTTTAGCCTACTGTGCTATTTGCTTAATGCGGAGCCGAATAAATACAAATATTTGAGTGAATAATTGATGCACTGTGAAACTTTACTTCCAAAATTCATATTCATTCACATAGTCTTTCTTAAAGCTTCACAAACTACATTTTAACGTTCAACAATTTGATTCAAAAAAGCCTTATATGACTTTCTCTATATCTCTCTATCTCTTTCTCTCTCTCTCTCTCTTTCTCTTTCTGTCTCTATCTGTCTCTCAGAATACTACCTGGTGGCAGTTCCGTGGCATATTACTCCTTAGCACATTCTATCATCCGTCTTTTTATTTCATATCCTCATACAATTTCACCACGCCTAGAATCCGATCTCTTACTTTCTGCTTGAGTCTGCTTAAGCAGCATTACTCCAGCGCAGTACTGTGTGAAAAAGATGCGGTGCGATGAATTGCTGCAATACTAAAAAAATTCAATAAAATTTATAGCTGGAGTCTGTAGAGAACGGCTGAATAGTCGACCAATCGAAGTCGTATGGAGACAGTGATCGTGTGGCGGAGGTTTGAGAGCAGTTAGAGAATTGAGAGCGAATGCTCGACGTACGGCGGTACAGTAGAAATCTTTTAGCGGATGATTGTCCATGTGATTATTCTAAAAGCAGCATGATTTAACAAATCTATCATCGCTCACTTCTGCCACTCGACTCTGAGTCGAGAACAATCGCCGTGATGACTGCCTTCCTATTCTATGAATTGGTGAATTATAATAACAATAAAGGTTTAACGTCCGTTTCCTCACCCAAGGATGATGCCAGAGACGTAAATGTAGTTATTCTTTTATGCTTGAAGCTACTGTAATGCTTATGCTGACGTGCTGCTAATAAAAATAAAATATAAACAAATTAAAATATAAATATTTAAAATAATAAAATATAAAAAATAATAAAATATAAATATTTAAAATAATAAAATGTAAATATTTAAAACATTAAAAAATGTAAACGTTAAATTTAGGCCTCTGGGCCGCGTCTCTGACAATTATTTCTGATGGAAAAGGTATTCTTAAATCTTATACGCTTTAAAGTCTTAACTTCACTGCAAGAAAGCATTAGCACTTGCATGCATACCGTGAGGTAGAATAAATAAAATCATTATCATCATCATCCTCTTCCCTTGAATCCCAGTTCAACTAGGAGTGGGGTTATAAAATTTTGTGGAAGCCTAGGCGCTCACCAACCGAATGCCCTTTCTGGTTGGATCTGGTTGAACGTTGGATCTTGGTGCTTTGTCGCCTTTTACGACACGTGCAATTCACGTTTGGTCTATTCTTCAGCAACCAGGAAACAACACTGGTATATGATCAAATGCAATTAGCTAAATTATTATTACAAAAATTGAATAAATATTATTTTATAAAATTAGGTCTATATAATTATATATATATATATATATAGATATAGACAGTATATATATATATATATATATATATATATATATATATATATATATATATATATATATACAGTATATATCTATATAATTATATATATATATAGACAGTATATATATATATATATATATATATATATATATATATATGTATACTGTCTATATATATATATAATTATATAGACTTAATTTTATAAAATAATATTTATTCAACTTTTGTAATAATATATATATATATATAATAATATATATATATAATAATAATAATAATTTGTAATAATATGTATATATATACATGTATATATATATATATATATATATATATATACATATATATATATACTTGTATATCTAATATTATATATGTATACATATACAGGGAAAATTTCTTATCTTACGGAGCTTTCACAATATGTCAAATCCTTAAGCTGTATTGTGTGTTATTCAGTGGACGAGTTGATAACCTCACAGCAGTCGCTAAGCAGCCACTAGGCTCCCATAACTTACCGATGTTCTTGGTTCGGTTGTTAACTCCAACAAACAGTTGAAAATACTGCTTGCTACATAATTCTCAGAGCTCGAGCTCTCTCTATTACGTATAGACATTGTATATTAGTGATTCGTGTTGACTATCTGCAAGCAATTAATTAATTAATTAATTTAATTAATTAATTGGCATGCACGCTTTATCGTCCGTAAACTTAAGAGACAGCTGATGCCTTGTACGTTTATATCGGATTCCTTCTTCTTAAATTCATTAAGCTATTAAATACTTGTTTATTGATTTATCAGTTTCCCTGTTCTGAATAGTTTGCGAAATTGTCACTTGAGTCGACTTGTAACTCAATGGCTCAATGTAACGTAACTTTCTGATCAACTAAACTCTGATAGAGTTTCTTTTTTGCTACATATTTTTAAAGTAACTTAGAATTTGTAAGCTCTGCTTACAAATATATAAACAATAATGAATTGGCTTGTTGTCCTAGACTATGTGAGATGGACTCTTAGTCCACTCACTGTCGTGTATGTGAAGAATTCTTGCTGTTAGTGACTTGACGAATGACGTCGTCCAGGAAGATTAAGCCGAATGTCGCCCGTCATTAATCACCCATTCACTCGCTCATTAATCAAACCATTCGCTGATATTTATCTAAACCTCCCCAATCAGCGGCCAGCATTTTCGCTGCTTAATAATCAACAAAGGCGCCGTATATGTAAGAAAAATAACAGCATTTTCAGTGTGTATATAGAGAGCGCTTTGACCGGTTATACGGTTAACCAGTTCGGTTGGCAGATAAATGAGTAACATCTATGATCTAACAAATGTAACATCTAACAAAGTAGCATCTAACAAAGTAACATCTAACTGCTCAAAATGTTAAAAGTCTAGGCCTACTTGAGTTAAACTTCTGATATCCTGTTATGAAACGTTTTCCAACTACTAGTTTAATTCAAATCTGAAGAATAAATTGAGTAATCGCATATCTACTAAACCAATGCTAGCAGTAGCATTAATCAGTAGCAGATTAATTATTTTTATTCGAGGCTGTTACCAGCTTTGTGCCCTCTGCTACCCGGACTGAGTCCAGGTTGCTGAAGTATTGACCAACCGTGGACTACACGTGTCGTAAAAGGCGGCAAAGCACTAAGATCCAAACCAACGTCAGCAAGGGTCTTGGGTTGTTGAGCGCCGAACTCCAAAATTTACTATAAAATTTTCTAAAACGAATGGAAAAATTTAATCCGACCCTAGTTAAATTAGAATTCATGGGAAGAAGATGACGACTATTCGAGACATTTGCGCAGAGCCAGTGGTCTCGTTCATTAATGAGAACATCATCGACCAACTCAAGAAGTCGCTTACATTAATGGAAACGGGTTTTTTTTAATTACCAGCAGTGATAAAAAAGTGATGTAGGCAGTGACAGAGCAGTTTACAAGAGCATATAATTAAGGTTTTTGACACATTCAATAAGAGTTTTATGTATCTGTAGCCCTGCGGAGTCAGTCAGCAATTGAAAGCCAAGCGTAGTTTTCGAAATTATGCTATTTCTAAAGTTTACTGACCCATCAAGCATACAAAAAGTTGTTGTAAAATGATATTAAACGCATGGCGTGCCTAGCGATTTACTACACCGTATTCTATACATCATTTCTAACTGCATGAAATATAATTGCATACCGCCGTTACCACTATATCATTCTAGAATTCCAAGTCTGCTGGCATCAAGAAATACTACCGTGCAGGGTCCGCTGAGAAGCGAAACTGATGGAATTAAATGTGCTCTTCGTTGCCATAACGAAACGATTGATCAAAGAAGATTTTACGATTAGTAAACGATGACTTCACGATTAATCGATTAAGAAACGATATTTTACAATCATCCGATGATTTTACGATTGATCAAAGATGATTTTACGTTCAGTAAACGATGACTTTAGTTGATTAAGCAACGATGATTTTACGATTGATCAAAGACGAGTTTTACAATTAATCAATGATGATTTTACGATTAATCAACAGTAATTTTACAAATAAACAATAATTAATTAACGATTAATCAATTGCGATTGATTTTACGATTAATCAAAGTTGATTTTGCAAATAATCAATGATGATTTTGCGATTTATCAAGAACGATTTTGCAATTAATCAATGATGACTTTAATTAATGATGATTTTGATTTCGGTTTTGAAAAAGAGAAATCTGAAACGACTGTATCAAAGGTTCAAGACTGAAATAATGCTTTGACTGTTAATTAATAACTGAGAAAGTATAAAGGGAAATCAAATTTATATAGAAACTGAAATTGAAACATCTATAGCGAGAGAGCCAAATAGGCAGCAGCTATAGCAGCTTTTCTTAAAAACAACTGCAATAGGTCTACAGCTTCAACAAATTCATTGTTTAATTCTAATAGATCGAATACGCTAATTGGATTTAGATAATGAAAAGGAAAAATCCGAACGTAAAATTCATTTGATTTAAAATTATATATATATATACATGTATATACAAGGTGAGTAAAAAATGATTACATCTGCAAAAAGTTTGAATATCTCAGGCTATTGTTAATATTTTCAAACCAAACTTTTACCAATTAATAAAGGACTAATATTTGACTAGGTGGCAAATTTTCATCCATTTTGGTACATAGATTGACCAGTTATGTAAGTTTTAGCAGAGCAACCCTCCATTTTTACCTAAAAATGGCGGTTGCTACAACGGTAAGGGCAGATTGCACTTCATTGACGAGAAGGTAAAGGTGAAAGCAAAGTATTACGTCAATACTTTACTTCCTAAGCTGTTTGATGATTGCAGTGCTCTTCTACGAAATGGTTTCATCTTTCAGCAGAATGATGCTCCGGCTCATGCATCGCGTCATGCACAAGAATGGATCAGCGAGAGAAATCCGCATTTCATCCAGAGGAGTGAATGGTCTCCAAACTGTCCCGATCTAAATCCTCTGGATTACCAAGTCTAGGGAACCATGCTGTATCTCTATCAGAAACAACAGTCGAAGCCTAAGAACAATAATAATAATAACAACAATTAGAGTGCTACGGTCATCAATGACAACATCGTGCACTAATTTCACTAACAAGACACTAACAAGACAGAACTGCAGGAAGTTCTAAAATCAATCTGGGAGTGACTGCCCAAAGCTGGAATCAACAAGGCTGTCCTAGCGTTCCGAAAGCGACTGCAGTCCTGCGTAGCAGCTAGAGGAAAGCGTATGGAATAGTCAGTAATGCTACCAGATACAATTGGTTGTTTCTGAACCACCGCAACGACCGTTTTCAGGGCCAAAATAAAAATAAAATAAAATATTTCTTGACAATTCATTCAAAAATGGGAGGTTGCTCTGCTGAAACTTGCATAACTGGCCAATCTATATACCAAAATGGATGAAAATTGGCAACCCCGTCAAAAATTAGTCATTTATTAATTGGTAAAAGTTTGATTTGAACATATTAACAATAGCCTGAGATATTCAAACTTTTTGCAGGTGTAATTTTTTTACGGTCGTTGTGGTGGTTCAGAAACAACCAATTGTATCTGGTAACATTACTGACTATTCGATACGCTTTCCTCTAGCTGCTACGCAGGACTGCAGTCGCTTTCGGAGCGCTAGGACAGCCTTGTTGATTCCAGCTTTGGGCAGTCTCTCCCAGATTGATTAAATAATTAATGCTTAAATATGACGTTAGACAATTATTAGTAACCACATTTGTTAATTTTAGTATTACCTTACAGAGCTTAGCCTCTTTTGTGGTAGCCCTGTTCCCGATTGTTTAGCTTCTAGTTAAGTTTAGCTGTATTTGTTGTTTATTATGATATGAAACAAATATAAAGATTGCACTGTAGTAAATATTCAACTATACTATTTTAAAGACTAACACTTAGGCCTATATCATATTTTCACAAACTGAATTAAATTAGGCTAATTCAATTAGGCCGACTTCATAGTTTCATCTTGCTAAATGTTAAAGGACAATGCCGAGTAGAGCGGAGTATGAAGCTAAAACTATCAACATCGCCATCTCGCGGTTCTTCACGTCTATGATATGGCACGCAGAAATTTTTTCACGCCGTTAAAATAGAGAAAGCCGGCATCATATTATATCTATCGTCCAGTACAGCAGCGGCAGTGTGGAGCTGATTCGTGTTGTAGTTGTCCGTCAAGGCATGACCCGTTTGTTTGTCGTCTCAGATTATACGGATTTGACAGACCCGTCCAATGCTGTCACTCCGCAATTCTCCAGTATTATTCATTCCGCGCTCGAAAACGTCATCTCAATTTTACAGTTGACAGCCGCTAGGCACAATACCCTCTTCCTTAGGATTAGAGGATAAATATTACTGCCTCGTGTCATATTCGCATCTCAATAGCGTCTGAATGGTTTCAGCTTGGAAAGAGATAATGATATATATCATTGCTCTGAATCATCACCCTAATGTTGGGTCACAGCACAGATTCGACCGGAGTCCAACTCAAAATATCGCGATAATTTTTTTTGCTTTAGATAGCAGAGTGTAAACATCGTGCTATGAAAACTCTACAGAGCTCAATTCTTGTCTAACGATGATCTGTGTACGATGGTCTTAAATTGTGCGCTTTATGCGTGACTCATACACACAAATGTATTTAAATAATTTTTAGAGCTAACGTCTTTGAGGTCGCAGCCCAGGGGCGTAACTAAGGGGGCGGCTCGGAGGGGAAATTCCCCCACTAATGAAGGGCTGCCATCCATGTAGTCAGAAACAATTTGTAATGATTAATTATCTACATATGCCTTATCTACAAACATTTAAGATGTTAAGCTGTAACCCAGGGGCGTCTACAAGGCTTATCAACTACGCACAGAGAAGTCAAAATCGTAAGGGGGATATTTTAGAGATTTAAGGGGGATTTTTTCGAGCGAGCTAATTACAAATGAATAATTCAAAGTAGCCTATATACAGTATTCTGTCATTATAGTGAATGTAATTTCGGTATCCTTTGCATTACCTCACAGAATCTAACATCAATAGTATAATATCAAATATACTAATTAATTAATATAATTAGTAATATAATATCAGAGTAGATGATGCAGTCATCTTAACTAGTTATATACTCGTGTAGTTTACTCTATAATATACTACATAAATACACAGATTCTTATTCGTATACACATTTATTTACAAACACAACAGATTGTGATGATAGTGCTTAGTATAACAGTTTAAATATATCCTAAACTAAAACATTGGCGACTTAATTAAAGTGAAAATTGAGGCACTAAAAAACGCGTTTATTTACTTCTAAAGCCATACTTGAAATAAGTTTCTAGTACATAGAAGTAAAATATGCCACCGGTAAAAACACTTCTCTCTCTCTAGTATTCAACCAAGTAGCAGGTCCAAAGGCACATATTCACACTCCGATTCTATTTTCATACTTCATAGATTAAACATTTAATCTATTCACAAAAGGCTATATCTCATGCAAACCTCGTGTAGCCTATAGCTTTGGAAAAATATGGCTTCAGAGGTGGTTTCCCATTGTCTTCCTCTGTTCGTACTTAGTTGTCTATCATAGCATGTGCAGTTAACGGGTGGTCTATTCTTCAGTGTCCTAGTCACAACAAGGGGTCTAAAACATCAAAGCCTATATAATTATTTTATAAGGTGCATTTTGGCAAGATAATGAGAAGTTTATGTTAATGAGATGAAGAAGTTAATTGACATGCAGCTACGAAAAGATTAAAAAGTGATGCCACAGGTTAAAATCAGTCATAGTTCTCAGAGCATAAAAGTGACAGAGAACATTTGACAAGTCTACTCATATAGGCCTATACAGTCCAACGGTGATCAAATCTCCGCTGCCTTTAATCAAAAGAGTGATGGAATAAATTATAAAGATATTGAGAACTTGGATCTACCATAGAATAAAGACAGCAAAGTATTAGTATAGCAATGAAAGAAGTTGCAAAAAAAAAATTACCAATCATATTTTAGACGATCAGATCAGACCAAGAAACGAAAAACCTAGCTTTATCATTAAAACCAAACTGAATTTTACCAAACATTTAAAATATGTCAATTTTTATAAATGATTCATTTATTAGTTTTAACAACCCAATCACATAATAGGACAATCAAATCTATTTATTTGCTGTAGAGACGATCAGAACTAACTGTAGCTAGTCAATCAAAAATCGATTTTGTATTTAAACAAAATCTAAATAACTAAAATCTGGTTATGGGTCAAATAAGGCTAACAAATCTCATATTTTTGATTAAAAAGGCACAATCATTTCTTACCATCAATCTAAAAGCTCCTATTATTACTACAGCACTGTTCACACTACAGTTTCACTTAAGCTAGTATTTACTAAGCTCACCTTAACCTGCTGATAATTTACGCCTCTGATGATGGTTAAAATACTGATAAGAAATTTTGGTATTCACTAAAAACTGGTGTGTGGTTATTAACTAAATGGGCCATTTGCCAAAATCATAGCGCTCAGTCATAAAATTATAGCCAGTGACTGCAATGTCGTTACAGCAAATCACATTTTGACTAATCAGTAGTTTACGTCTTTGTTGAGCTTTAAACTGCTGATTATCTCGCTAGTAAATACGACCATTAGTATTTAATTTCTCTATGTACCAAAGAGTAACTACAGCTGTGTCTTATTCACTTATTAATAATTACTTTCTACTATGTCAGATTCTACTAAGTACCATCATTTTAAGATCCGATTTGACAATCATAATCAGATTGCGGAGCGTACCCGTAGCTTCATGTCACTAAAGAACAGTTGCACCATAAATTAATTTCTCAAACTGCAACTAGATATTAGACAACAATTCACGTCAAATATAACTTATGCTAAGCATTCCACAACACAAATCTAAGTCAACAGGTGGATTTTGAAAACATTCAATGATTTCATATTGAATGACTTCATACTGAATTAGCATAAAGAGATATCTGGACATAATCTTCTATTGCTACAAAAGAAAGTAGCAATTCTAACCATTGCCTGTCACAAACTTGTAAAAAGTTTGCATCAGCTGATTAATGCTAGTCACAGTCCTACAGACAAAATGCTTGAGAGAAAACTGAATATTGCAAATAGCAGACAGTCCTAAGAAGTTCAGATAGAATAAAAATCATACATACACATAAGCCATAACAACATCAAAAGAGAAAGTAAAAGAAATGCATAATAAAAGCGTGAACACTATGTACATGGGTAGCTGCCACTGATGAGCCTTAAAATATCTACGATAAAATTATGATAACACAAAAGCGCTAAAATAATTAATTAGCAATTCCCAAACATATTATATTAAAATACAAAGTTTAAAATTGAGCACATCCTACCAGGTTTAAAAACTGCTTAAATAATTATCCACTTGGTTAAGCTAAAATGATACGAGAGAATTTAGTTGTAATGCAATCAACTCTGACTATGCAAAGAATCAAAGAGTCAACTACAATACAACAATGGATACACATTTGTCAATATGCTCATTTGCGACACCGTTGAAAAGGCAGAATGAACAGTTACAGAACCCGTTACCGGCAGACCATTCGACCCATGAGCAAAGCTCGAGCTGTTTTAAAATGACTTCACAAAACTGAATATTTCGAAATTGCATTAAATTTTGGTAAGATAGTAAAATTTAGCTCAATTTCTGCTTCGAGTGTGAATCTTTTCTCTCTGTCAATAATAACGCCGAGCAATAATTACCAATAGTACTGCAACCACAGTTTTCAAACAATGAATTTGAACTTACAATTCTAAAAACGATAGTATAAAATATTCTATAAATAAAATGTTTTAGTCACGGGATGCACTTAGTTTTAGGATTTATTACCAAAGGTTAAAGGTTAGTAGTTTGGGAATTACTAATAACAATACATATCAAAGTATAATTCACAACAGTCAAATACGAGAATACATAAATGCAATGCACAGAATACAGCAAACTAAAACTTGTCTAAAACCATTTCAGTAAAAACAGAAAATAAGTAAGATTATGAAAAGTATACAGCAGAATACAAAAGTAATAATTTCAGAGTCTATTTCTTACAGTCTTAGCAGTCTATCTACATCGTCATCTCATCGTCTGCCACTAAGCTTGACTGGCTTAGTATCAGCAACTGCAAGTTTGCTCACAGCCAGGTTCTTCCTGGAGCGGCTTGTCGGAGTCTTTTCAGGAACCTTTCCCTTTGCCTGATACACAAATTTAGCTTGTTTGGGCGCTGGTCCATCAGCAGCTGCTTGCTCTACTGATGGCGCGTGTCTCTTGGATCCTGCACGTCTGACAGGACTACCAATAATAGGCTGAACACTCGTTGTCTTCCTGCCACGCCGACCAACAGGTACTCCTGATGAATGATTCTCTTCTGTGGTTGTAGGAGAGATCTTGACCTCTGGCAGAACATCTTTAGCAGAAGCTCTACCTTGTCTTCCTGTTGGTTTCTTCAGAGAAGCTTCTGAGAGCAATGTTGATGTCTTACCAAAAGGAGCTGCTTTCTTCTGTGGCTTTGACGTAACCGTATCTACAAAACCTTCGCTCCAGTGCGACTTTGGTGTAGCGGCCTTAGAAGATTTCTGTCCTCGACGATTGGCTGGTTCTTGTTGCGTAGTATCTACAGTTGGTTCTGTGGTTGTCTGAGGTTCTACAGAAGCATTTTTATTTGAAGTCTTTCCTCTGCGATTCACAGGTTTCTCTTGCGGAATTTCTGCCAATGGCTGGGTGGGAAATTCAAGCTGAGCTTCAACGGTCTTCTTGCCTCGACGATTCACAGATTTCTCTGTCATGGTCTTTTGAACTGTGTGAAGATTTGCTTCGGAATCAACAGCAACATCCTTGACTGAATTATTGTTAGCAGAAGGCTTTACTGATCTATTCCTTGCAACCTTCTTTACAGGAGATTCAGCCAAGGGCACATCTTTAGTGGCACTTCTACCACGCTTCTTCACTGGTGCTGTTGTGGATTCTACTATCCCATCAAGCTGACTAACAGAAACATTTGCCTCAGCAACAACAGTTCTGGCAGACCTTCCACGTTTACCTATTGGTTTCATTGGTGAACCAACAACCTCAGATTTATCGCTAGACACTGGTTCAACAGTATTAGAAACTTGATCCAGCGCATTATCTTCAGATGCTGCTTTACGTCTCTTTCCCGACTTGTGCAGTGATGTAACAACAACAGCATTCTCGCGGATATCATCTACATCAGCTTCCAGTTGCGCAGCCTTTCGCCCTCTCATCCGTTTATGAGAAGCCCCTGCTATGACCTGAGCAGCCGAGACTTGCTTCGCACCTCTTTTCGATGTTGGCAACTTTCCAGCGATATCCAAATCCTTAACAGCTTCTGCAGATTTGCGCTTTTGCAGCGGATCTGACCAACTGACATGTTTTAGTCTACTAGACACTTCGGAGTCAAGATTTGGTGGAACAACGGCCCTACCTCTACCCCTCTTTACTACCAGATTACTACCACTTGCACCTGTCTCTGCTGCATCCAGAACAACTTCCTGTACCACCTGTTCTTTTCCTAACTTTCTTCCTCTTCCTCTGGGTACTGGCAGAGGCTGAGGTGCTGACTCAACACTCTCTACAGCTACAATGGGTAACACATCACTGGCATCTGATTCAGCTAGCAGGTTCACTGCTGCAACTTTCTGCCTTGAACGACCTCTAACAGTAGGCACCTCTTGAGGCTCCTCAGTAACAACTCCTCGCTTTGAACGACCCCTCACAACAACAGGTGCAGCAGGATTTGCCTCAGGTTGAAAATTCTCTACAACCTTTTGATTAGATCGGCCTCTCACAGGCCTGGTTACCTCAATACTGGTTGCTGCTACCACAACCTGATCATTCTCGCGTTCTTCATTCTTTGTCTGTGTCCTCCCTGTTTTCTTTAAAGGCATGACATTCTTTGAAGGCAAAGTTATCGGCTGTTTTCTACCAGCACGCTTAGTTATTTCTTTACTAGGAGAAACCGATGTCGCCAATGCCACAGTACTGGGATTAGCAGAAGAGTCAGCAGATTTTCTATGTCTATTTTTGCCGCTGCTACGCTCGACTACTTTTGAGGCAGGAGAGACAGCTGCTACTGTTTCAATAACATGTGGCGCAGGAGGCTCAGCAGATTTGGAGCGTTTCTTCCTCGTTAGTTGAGTTTCATCTTCAGTGGTTTTATTTTTAGCTGTTGCTGCTTCTGGTTCTACAAAACCACTCACTGATTCATCAGCAAACAATTTGCTTGCTTTTTGTTTCTTTGACAAGCTTCTTTTTGTTTCTGTGACATTAGCCGGAGATACTACCACTGGTGATTTCAGGTTCTTAGACTTGCTAGCAGATTTCACTACATTCGACATAGAGGCATCCATACCGCTGCTAGCCTTACCAGTCTTTGCAGGACTGAAGAATAGCTCAGCAGCGTCAGTGACTGGCAAGGATTTCTTTGCTTCATTTCCACGTCCTCTGGGCGTTTTCAGCTTTGGTGAAGTGGTAGCTGAAATAGCTGAATTATTCAACTTTGCACTTTTGCGACTATTAGCTGTACCAACACTGGCTCTGTCTGAACTAACGTTCATCATATCACTAATTCCTTCACACGCTGGTGATACCGGCATCTTAGGAGTTTTAAGAAGCTCTCTAATGCCCACATAGCTTGGTGATGGGAATGATTTTGGAGTCTTAACGAGATTTTTCAGTCCCGCAAGCTTTGGAGATTTCAGAATCTTGGGTGTCTTCAGCAGAGTCTTAACGCCATGCAGAGCAGGAGACTTCTGTTGTTTCGGCGTCTTCACTAATCTCTTAACACCCTGTAGGGCTGGCGTCTTTTGCTGCTTTGGTGTCTTCACAAGTTTCCTTACACCGTCCAGTCGCGGAGACTTCGACGGTTTTGGAGTCTTAAGCAGTTTTCTTACTCCATGAAGCGAAGGAGTCTTCTGCGTCCTCTCAGCTCTCGGAGTCTTGAGCAGTCTCTTTACTCCATGAAGCGTAGGTGATCCAAGCATGGGCTGAACACCAGACATGTTCAGCGCACCAGCAGACAGATCTAGCGAGCGGAATACCGCACCCCTCTGCTTTTTGGACGATGATGCCGAAGTGCGACTTGTCCAGGGTGATACAAGCATTTCACCCGGTCCATTGGGTGTGGGTGGAACATCTGAGTACTCTTGATTCATCATCTCTCTCTCTGCTTTCTTTGTCTGCAGATACAAAATGTTTAATGGAGTATATCATGCTAAGGCATCTCTATACTTTACAACAGTTACAGTAAAACAAGCAATTATACAATAAAATGCACAAAGTAAAAATCACTAAAATATCAAATAACTACCATACGTAGCTTAAATATCTGAGAAATGTATCAGTGAGCAGAATTTAAATGAAATGATCTAGCAAAAAGATGTGTCTTAAGACTCTTTTTAAAGCTATCAGGTTTATCAGAATGTCTTATAAATTTTTGAAGTTCATTCCATAATTTGGGACCTGCTACAGGAAATGACTTGTCGCCATAAGAAACTGTACGGCAACTTGCTGTTTAGGAACAGCAAGTTTACCTGACTCAACAGATCGTAAGTTTTTCCTTACCGAACAAGAACTTAATGGTATACAATAGTCAGAAAGATATGACGGGGCTGAGTTAGTCAGGCATTTGAACGTGGTAAGGCAGGATTTGCATTCGATCCGTTCTGGAATTTTAAGCCAATGAAGTTTCTGTAGCAAAGGTGTGGCCAAATCAGAGCGCCTCGCACAAAGAACTAATCTTGCAGCTGCATTCTGAATTCTTTGCAGTCGATCAATTACCAATTTATTGCAACTTAAGAACAGGCTATTACAATAATCCAGCCTTGAGGAAATAAAGGCATGAACAAGAATTTCTGTAGAAGAATCAGACAAACATGGTCTAGTACTCCATAACTGGCGAATTTGAAAGAAACACGAAGAAGATAATTGCTTAGAATGCTGTTCAAAGGTGAGGTTAGAGTCAAAGACAACACCAAGGTTACAAACAGTGTTCACAACAGGTACATTTGCTTCACCCAATGCAATCGAGGTTATATTAATACAATTTGTATTGAGTTGGCACTGAGAGCCAAAGATAATTATTTCTGTTTTAGATGCATTAAGAACCAGTTTGTTATTATACATCCAAGACTGAAGATCAGTAAAACACCTTTTTACCTTAATAATAGCAGAATCAACCTCATTTGAATTAAAATGCAAGTAATTCTGAGTATCATCAGCATACATGTGACCATTAGACCATTTCTCTCAATGATGTCAAGTATGTCAACAGTATATAGCACAAATAAAATAGGTCCAAGAAGGGATCCCTGTGGTACACCACATGCCAAAGACGAAACATTAGAAACCATACCTCCAGAAGAAACAACCTGAGTACGATCCTATAAGTAAGAACGGAACCAATCAAGAGCCGTGTTAGGTATACCAAAGGATTTATTTAATCTAGCTAGTAATATGCCATGGTCTACAGTATCAAAAGCAGCGCTGAGATCAAGCATCATAAGAAGAGTGAGCTGACCCCTATCAACAGCCATTGATATCACATATATATAATATCACATGCAATATAGAAACATCATCATCTTCCCTTGAATGCCAGTTTTGCTAGGGTCGGGATAATTACAAACATTATATGTGTATATTACTAAGGAATTCTACTTGGTAAATTCGGCACCAGTGCTTCCTCTAACATCTAATATTTAGAGTACCATAAAAAAAATGCTGTTTGAATAAATCATTAATATTTATTAAATTGAATCATACTATATATCTAAGACTGAATGTTACTCAGATATATTACAGATTCTATATCTGTACTCTATAAGAAGTAGGATATCAGCAACTTTCAGAACATAACAAAGCTACAAACTTGACAGACATGTACATCTCAGATGTCTAATTTAAAGCCAAATTTTTATTTTGTATTTAAATGGAATTTCCTAAAAGCTACGAACTTCAAACAGCATTCAAGATTAGCAGGAATTCAGAATTAACTAACAGCTGAGCAACAACAGATAATCTCATTACGCTGAGAAAGAATATACATAGTCATCCAGTATTGATATAAATTTAATTATCCATAATACGCAACAATTAAGCTATAGCATAACTTATTGAAAGCATAAGCAAACCATTTTCTTGGTAGATGTCGCTTTCTTGTTGCTATTAATGAATCTCTTAGAACGACCAATGACGATAGTGTCAGGTGACTCAGCGTGATGTTCGTCAAGAGCCTTGCGTCTAGCCACTGAGAGTGCCGACTTTCCTCTCTTACCCCCGACCACAGTCTACAATATAGAAGCAGCAACGAAAATGTCCAACAACATAGAACAAATCATATACATATCGTGAAATGCAGAAACTAAAAATTAAAAAATTAGGACTAAGTCAAACAAGCTAGAGATTAAAAAAATTTAAAATA
Organism: Enchytraeus crypticus; assembly: GCA_905160935.1. NCBI lineage: Eukaryota > Metazoa > Annelida > Clitellata > Enchytraeida > Enchytraeidae > Enchytraeus > Enchytraeus crypticus. Next base: position 41,081 of record CAJHZI010000196.1, on the reverse strand, counting down.
TACATCCTGTTTGAAACCAGCGGTCAGAATGCTTTGCAAGCTTAAATCTATCTAAACAGAAAATCCTTAGCATTTGGATTTCAATTTTAAATGATTTTGAGGACAATTTTTGACAAAAATTCTTCAACATTAATTATTTCTGGAGCCTAGTTGCTCACCAACCAAATTCTCTTTCTGACATTGGTTTGAATCTTAGTGGTTTAGTTGCCTTCTAAAACACATGCAGTAATCGGTTGGTCCATTCTTCTAACAACCCGAAAATACACGTGGAAGAATCAAAAATCAACATCTACACCTACATCACAATACGACAAATGTACCTATTAGTAACGATATAAACTGATAGGTTTCCTTCAAATTAAATAGCAAAAAAGCAAACATGAATGATACCTTTGTTAGTCTTAATTTCTTGGCCTTCTCGATTTTCTTCACCACCAGCAATGCCATAGACTTCTTAACGGTCTTCTTGGTAGATGCAAGTGACTTCTGTGCAACTATTTCAGACCACAGCTTCTTCTTTACTGCTGACTTCTTGCCAGATTTAGCATTTTTCTTCTGACCAGATGCGAAACTTTTAGCATCAGACCTCCTTAAATTCAGCTTTGCAACACTGGACTTTTTAGTGCCTGTTCCTCCTACCAACAGGTAAGAATTATTCACTTTCCTTGCGGATTTCTTTGCAGTCTCTTTTCCAGTGCCAGACTTACTGCTTTTCACAGATAGCAACGAAACGTTCGATTTATTTAGAGATAGTGACGTAGACTTCTTCTTGGCAGTTATAATCTCATTCAAGCCTATACACACTTTGCTGCTATCCACAACATCCTGTTCTTTGTTCTTGTTCTCCACTGGAAGACTGTATCTTCTCGACGCTAAACTCTTTGTCTTATTTGCACTCAAACTAACTCCACTTAGACTTCGTCTAACAGCTGCTATATTAACTTCTTTACTATCAAATTTCTCACCAACAACCGCTTCAGATTTACGCTTTCCACTGACTGATCTCTTTCTGCCCGAGTCTTCACCACTCACTGATTTACGGCTCTTCCTAATAGATCCAGGAAGTGGAGGAGACACATCCATTTGAAGATTCTTTCCATACAAAGCTCTCATAGCAACAGCTTTCGACGAAACAGCTCTTGGTGTTATTTTTGTAGTCTTCTTAGCACTATTCTTATGCATACTTCCAAGAACTCTCTTAGGAGTAGGAAGTCCAATGTTAGCGGATGACAAATCAATATATCTCTCAGATACCATTTTATTAGTACTCGTTTTTCCCTTCTTACGACTCATCAGATCATCTGGTGACGTGTGTAACGCTGTATCGCTCGGTTTAGATACAACACGAACACGAGGCTCAGAGTTGCACACGTATTTAGCATTTATCTTTTGAACACTTCCTGACTTGCTGATCCTGCTCGCTGAAGTCTTTTCTCGCACATTTCTTGGACAATCGTTCATTGTAGTAGTATTGCTGCTTGGGATGATTATTTCCATAGTGCTTGTCTTACTTACTAGAGAATACCTTGGACTTTCGTCTAATTCTTCAAATGATAAAACCTCAGAATTATTCAGAGATGATTTCTTCAGGTGTTTATCTGCTTTCTTCCTCGGAGAAGTCTTAGCCAGTCGTTTACCTCCAATCAAATCACGCTTAGATTCAATCAAGTTCTTTATAGAAGATGGCGTCGTCACATTTCTCACATCAACACTGATCTGCTCTTGCACAGCAGACATTGCTTCATCTGAAGATCTTTGGGAAACACTCAAAATGTTTGAAGCTCTAGCACTCATTGGAGTCGAGAAACTTGAAGCCTTTGATATTCTCCTCGGCTGCGGAGGTGACTCGGGGTTGGAGTCAAATGAGTAGAGGTCACGAGAGTAGTTCCTCTCAGTGCTGAGTCTCAATACAGCGGGTGAAATTATGGGACTGCTATAGGAGCCACCTAACTTCTTTCCAGAATCACTTATTTTCTTTGATGATCCAGTAGCTGGTACTTCCTTTGAATGCCGTCCAGAACCTATATTGTAGCTAAGCCTAGCAGACATAACCTGTCCTGATTTAACAACTGGAGAAATGGGCAGCTGTTCCGGTGATTTGCGACCAGGAGTTGTAACTTTATTCTGAGCGGATGAAGCATATATCCTGTTACCAGACTCTCGGGGACTTATCTTAACAACAGGTCGTGGAGTAGACGTGTGCTTGAGTGACTGAGAGCTTGCAATCACGTCCGGTGAAGACTCGGGGGTCGTAATGAGAGAATATGTGCTATCAGAGAGAGCAACTGTGCCTGGTGATCCAACCCTAGAAGAACCAACGCTACGTGATCTATCTCCAGATGAGACAATGTTAGATGATCTGCCTCTAGGTGATTTCTCTTCAGATAAACTCGCACTTCGGGATCTCACTCCAGGTGAACTAACTTTAGGAGTTTCAGCCAGTGCTGAGGATTGTCTGCGCAGTGGAGGTCTTGTCAGGGACATCCTGGAGAAGCTCAAAGACTTCTCACTGCTGCTGTTCACATCAGGACTCTCCAGTGAGGACATATATCTGCTCATCTTTCTACTAGAACTGGCACGTCGATTTTTTGGAGAAACATCGGAGCTGCTGCGACTGGAGCGCAATGGAGGTCTGGTGAGAGATTCTGAAAGCTTTAGCTCAGGTGACACAACTCTAGGCGACGGTTCAGCTGAGGAGCTTCGCCGAGATGCTGCTGGAGAGAAGTCTCCCGATGAACGTTTCTTGGACACCACAGAGGCCGGAGATGCTGCTTTATCACTAACATTTGAACGACCAACTGATGCTGGACTTGCAATACTCGGACTACTATTTATTCTAGCACCTATGGATTTATTCAGACTTTTATTTAGACCACTCTTAGGTGAACTGATACTGGACACATTTGCTACCGGACTCAATCCAGAGATCAGAGCCTTCTGACTCCCAGAAGCTCCGAACAACTTTCTCCCAGGCGACACTCTACTGCTCGCACCCTGGCTAAGCTGGGTCGAAGTCAGGGGTGAATGATCTGCAGTGACATTCAGGGACTTCCTTTTAAGCAGCGGCTTCACTTCGTCCACCTTACTCGCCTGCTGGTGAGAAATTACCTTGGCCCCTCGACGTAATGGAGTACACACCGGCAGCGTTCTATCAAATATTTCTGGACTCATCTCCGGACCAAACGACACGTTTCGTTTTTTCTTTACACTGCCGACCGTCAGAGGACTGCCAGCAAGACGCTTCGTAGCACGAGGACTCTTCACTTGATCAGGTGATATGGCACTATCAGCTAAAATACAGCATAAAGTGATGCCAATCAATTGTTTCAACCTTCAACGACAGATTAATTATATTTATTATTTAATAAATCAACAATGGGGAGGTTTAAAATAAGTTGTAACCTGCCTTGTAACATTTCAAGATGATTACTTCTATTTCTACACATTATATTTGCATGCCAATTTAGAGTCATTGAATTGATTTAACTGTGACTTTAGTGTTCTTGAGACAACACTAAAGCTTTTGTAGGAATCTTGAGGTAGCTAGTGAATTGCAGAATATATACTAGACATGATTTGGTTGATGTTTATATCCCAGAAATTTTAAATCGGCAAATCAGTTTCACATCGTATCAGAGAAGTTCACCATTCACTGGCCAATTAAAAAATTACACTGCTTAGTACAAAGAATCAATGTTACGCTAGATTTTGAACTATGAACACAAATTGAATTTCTTGGCAAAAGAAAATTTAACCTCTGGGATGTTTGAATTTTGTACGAAATTATATTTGACCATTGAGGGGAATTTGATAGTAATACTCTATAAGTCACTTATCAGACAAATTTGTTAAGAGAAAATCCCTTATCTTTAATGGAAATGCTACAGAGTGTGACAAATACTATACTGTTACTAAAAACGCTACTATATTACTGGATTTTGATCAAGAATAGCAATTTGTGTAGAATCATTGGCAAGTTGTCTGAATGTGGAGCAACAGAAGCAGATTCAAATACAGTGCTCTCCCCCACGCAGTCTTCAAGATATGAAACTGACACCAAAATAAGCTAGCATTACGCCATTTTGTCAAGCATTGACAGAAATTAGCTGCAGCTTACAGTGACGACTACAAAAATAAAAACTCACACATATCGCTTTCCTCTCGCTCAAACACAGGCTGAGACTTGCGGCGTAGCAGACCTATACTCAGCTTCAATGACTTCGGGTTGGGACTTCCAAACTTTGCTCCATCATTCTAAGAAAATTACATAACAAAGATTCTCATGAATAGCAACTATTTATGCACTTTAATATGGAGTGATTATACACGCAAACAATAGTAGTTATTCACACCCGGAATGAAGTACATCAGTTATTGAGAAAAAACTACCATTCTCAATCTAATCTTCTATTTCCTACCATATCAACATTTTCAGTAAAGATAGTTAAGAAATTGAACAAATCCTTATCACTGCAAACAGACAATCATAGAGCTTCAAAATGAAAACCAATCATGTCAGAAGAAATTCTGTAACAAAACAATTAGACGATTATCTTTTTACAATGAAAACATTTACAGTGCCCATCTATAGGTTAAGTGAAATGGCATTCATTTCCCAAATTGTTACTAACTAACTTTATAAATTAATATCACTTTGGCTCAACTATATTATTTTAATTAAAAGCAAATCTAATCTTGGAAGTTCTTAACAACTACAAAGCAAAACAGCTATCAATAAAAGACTCCAAAGAGGGACAATAATATTATACAATTAAAAGAAGCAGTTACCAGTTTCGCACCAGACCTTGCCACTCGAGGGCTGACCTTATTAGCGGAGGAATTCAAAGATGAGTTTCCAAGCTTCTCTGAGCTACGTCGAGACTGTATAGGAGACTTCTTGTACACAGGAAACCTCACAGAAGCTGGAGATTTCTTTATTTCCAACGTACTAGAAACATCTCCAACAGAAGTTCTTTCACGTGGTGAAATTAAATTTTGAGATTTTGATAGAGATCTTCTATTCGGATGAGGAGACTTAACTTGTTTTGGAGTCTGAACACCTGATTTATCGCTGCTAGTTGATGTATTTAATACATTAGCAACAGAGAATTCGCCCAGGGAAGCTCTGGAAGATTTTGGAGATTTCATCATTATTTTCTCAGTCTGATAAGAATTGGGCCTTACAGCCAAACTTGAAGCTGGTGTAGAAGAGCCACCAAATAAATCACTTGACGAAGTATCAGCCGATTTGATCTTTTTGCTACTTGAGGGAGAATTAGCAAATGATTTTCTAGCACTCAATGATGGAGTATTATCAACAACAGTCATAAGAGTAATAGGTGCTGGAGATAAGTTACCAGATTGAAATAGTTTCTGCACTTGTACGTCAGCTGTATTTTCATCACCAAGTGACTTCCTAACATTCTTTACATGCATATTCTCTTTTCCAGCTTTAGAAGAACTTGGGCTTAGTGATTTTGAAAGTCTTTTAGGTGTTTTCTTGCCGGTATTTTCAGTAGCCACAGAAGTGCCAGAGACAGCATTAACATCAGTAACGAAATTTCTGCCACCGGCAACTGATTTATCCTCCGAGGTCAGTTCTACAAAAGAAATATCTTTCATACCACGGTTTTCTGATTGTTGCTTCATTTCACCAGTAACACTAACACTCACTCCTCTAGAACTTTTATTATGAATGGAATCGTCCATAGCTTGCTTGTTTCCCCCAGCCACTATGAGTGATATTTCTTTCTTTATGTCTATGTTCGATGAACTCATAGATCTTGAATTCCTACCCTTTCCATGACCAGCTCCAATTCTCGGCACACTCCATGCTTTCTGTGCTATGTTCTCTGCAGGCACAGCTTCGTTGCTCGATACCTTGTCATTAAGTGAATTATCTTTACTACTGCCCACAGACTTTCTGTTTAGAGAGCGTGATTTTCTTCCACCCGAAGGCTTAGGTTTAGATATTATCTCATGTGTTGTGGATGAAACTTGAGCGATGGTATAATCTTCACCTTCCAACTTATCAGTCACATTATCATCATTTGAACAAGCCCCCCAAAAACTATCATTCAATTTTTTTACCTTGCTCACTGAAGTACGCTTTTCAGACATATAATGTTCAGGCACTACTTCAGAAATGTCATTTTCTTTAGCTGAACTAGCAATTGTCTTCGCAACTTTAGAAGAATTCTTGCTTTGGGACTTCTGCATCGAAGTTTCTACCGATTCACTAGGTAAGGAAGTTGGCGTTCTAAGTTTGTTAGGTGTAACCATCGCTTTCACAGCTGTCTTAATCGCTGACTTCTTTACAGCTGACTGTGGAGTGTTCTTAATACTTGTAAGTTTAGATACACCTTTAGTTGCTGATCCCTTCAATTCCACATTGTTAGCAATGCCAGCAGGAGTACTGGGTTTCCTACTTGCTGAGTTCACTGCAGATGTAACAGGACCAAGCTTTTTACCTGCAGAACTTAACACTTGACGCCGAGCACTCCCTGTTTCTCTACCTGCCTTTGATGATCCATAGAACGTTCTCGCAGGGCTAATAGCTACATTGTTGGGAGTGATAGGCTGAGTTGCACTCACTGTTTTCGAAAGATTTTCAAGCCTTGCGGGGCTATTCACTAGGCTAGGAGTTTGAAGTCTAGCTGGACTGGCAAGACATGCTGGAGAGTTGGGGTTCTGACTATCATTTCTCAGAGACTCAACGGTTCTTGCTGGACTTGAAGACACTTTAACTATTCCCATTGCTGGGCTTGCTACCTCGACATTTCTTGATGGGCTTTCGGAGAATAAATTTCTCGCTGGACTTACTGCAATGAATTTTCTAGCTGGGCTTATAAAATTTCTTGAGGGGCTTACAGCAGCACTCCTGGAAGGGCTAATGCCACCAGTGTTTCTCGCTGGGCTTCTTCCAACAGCAGCATCCCTGGCTGGGTTCGTAGCATGCTGATTCCTTGCTGGACTTACAGTGCCCAGTTTTCTGACAGAACTTCCGGTAATAAGATTTCGAGCTGGGCTCACGCCACCAGTATTCCTTGCTGGGCTAATTCCACCAGCAATCCTTGCTGGACTTATGGGAAAAACATTCCTTGCTGGACTTACAGGAACAACATTCCTTGCTGGACTTACAGGAACTACATTCCTTGCTGGACTTACAGGAACTACATTCCTTGATGGACTTACAGGAACCACATTCCTTGCTGGACTTACAAGAACTACATTCCTTGATGGACTTACAGGAACCACATTCCTTGCTGGACTGGCGGCTCTTGCCGGGCTCAATGTGCGAGAACTTTTAGCCAGTACCGCTCTTGCCGGAGTTGTATCAGCCATTTTGACTGGAGTTAATATCGCACCCCTGGCAGTATTTTGTGTCCTGAGTTGAGAAGTGCCTGAACCATTTCCTAAACATAATTAATAAACACAGTTTGTTAATAATCTTCTCACATCATAATCTAATATACTTCAACACTTAATGTTGAGCAAATTTTCAGAACTTACAGATGATCATACAGTATCGCTGATCTATAGAATTATATTTATAAGCAGACTTCATAGCTTGTAGCTATTATCCAGAAGCTGCTACAGGAAGATTTGATTTTATTATAATGGATCAATAATAGTTCATCTCGCAAAAACTTTGAAACTACCTTGGAAATAATAATGCATTAGATGAGACTACTAGCGTAACAGATTAATAATACCTAGTTCACCATAATGCATATACATACCAACCACTAAACAAAGCATCAACTACAATTTTAAATTGAGGTTTATTGCAGAAGAATGAGAATACAGGAGTTTGAGACCAGGTCAATTTTTTACATAAAGAGGAACATAGATACTTAAATTACTAACTAAAAGAAGACACTACTATTACCATTAGCAGTTTTGCCTCTTGGCGTCACCAAGGCATGAACAGCAGAAGCCGCAGCCTCATCAGCTGATGCATTCTGCAAAGTAACAATTGAATTTAATTAATTAATTTTCATTCACACAGACTTTAGTCATGACCATACTATAAATTAATAAACAAAGTGTCTGAGATATTTAAATTCAAAAAGGCTACACTGATCTTATTTCTCCGTATTGTAATGCTAATACCAGTAAAATGTAAAGATCTATGCTTGTCTAATTTAAAGGTTTCAATTGGATTGTTTGAAGGTATTGCTACGACTAATCCTCTGAATCACTGCATCAAGCTTATGAACTCTAGCAGTGCATAAGCATAATTCTATCAAGTATTAGAAAATTTGCAATCATCAGGCACATATGTTTTAATGAAAAAATCTGATTAATATAGATTAATCAGATAAAATCATAATAATAATAATAATAATGACAATATATAATCAGATTAATCATTTATCTGATTATATATTTAACTTAACAAATGACTAATTCATAGTAATTACAAATAAATATCAATAGTACAAAAAATTCTACATTAGAGAATAGGAGAATTTTGGATCAAACCTTCTGCAAAGTGTCCACAGGTGCAGCAGCAGCAGCTGGAGGACTGAGAGCAGCTGGGCTCAGGCAAGCATTAGGTAGTTCACAGCGAAAAGAACGATCACTGATAGTAAAGACATCAAGATGCGACAACGGCTCCCTTCCTGTGATAGGAACACCGTTCAACACAGTCGTACCACCTCCTTCCATCTTCATTATATACAGCTGTACATGACCACAGCACATTATGACACAGTCACCAAATGAACAACGAGCAGAGTCAAAATTTAAAATCAATGATGTTACCCGAGTATTAAATTTAATTCACAAATCACAACAGAATATCCTCATCCAGGTTGAAACTATTCATAGCAGTTTAACAACCTGGATATTATTACACAGTATATATTATTGTATATCATAGGTAAGTATGTATTATATATTATTACGTAAAGAAATTTGTCTAATTTAAGCATATTCAAATAATCATAATTTATACCCAAAATATGTCAAATGAAAATTATTACTGAATTTGAACTGCAAATTTTGTTTCCACTATATGAATGCAGCAGGAAAAGTTTATAGCATGACAAAGTGTATAGACAGTCCCTAAGATTCTCTAGTTGGACAATAAGTTTTCTGCAATCAATTATTTTGAAGCACAATAATTATAAACATTATCAATTTATCAGTTAACAAAAACAGCACATTTCACAAAGAACATGAATATAAGCTATAAAGGACAGGCAAAATATCAGAATGCAGTAATGTCAGAGTTGTTTAATTTGAATCGAGAGTGAAGCTAATTTGAAAATTACCTTTTCATCTACGATATCGACTCTAATTTCACAATGCTCCATGCTCACATTAGGCAGCTGAATACGTATGTCGCAATCTTGCCCCCTATATTAACAAGCATATTTCAAATTTGCTACAGGATATAAGAACTAACTTTCAGCAACAATATTAAATGAGTTGGACAAAAAACTTGAGTGTAACCAGCTTTAATAATTTTTTTCTAGTCTAATGCACATGCAGCATTCTGGCAGAAAAATATGCATTAAATCAATTAATTTTAGTAAAAGAATATCACAGTATTTTTGAAAACAATAGTAATTTGTTTTGGGAATAATCCTCAATACAATTATATCACAGGATCACCAAGTAGAAATAAAAATCCGCTCAACATAAAATAATTTGACCTCATAAACAAGAATCGTACCATTTGATTTGTATTAACCATAAATGTCTGAAAACATCAACTAGTTTTTAAAATAAAAATAATTCCGACAATTTTACATGATAGATCAAGAAGTCTATTTCTCTATTTTCTACCATCAATTCGGTCGATTAATATTCTCATTGCTTTATTTTGATACTAGTGAATTAGTTTTTTTTCTAATCAATGTCGTTCCTGTCATTTCTATAAATTCCAGTCCATCACAACTAAAACAAAATTAGTCCATCACAACTAAAGCATAAATATAATTATTTCAGAACATAACAGTGTTTTAATTTTTCATACAGAAAATATCTTTAACATTAACTTCTACGAACAATACACCCGTAATTATTACCTGCCAAATATGCATCGCACATTGGTAAGAGGGAAGCGCGCACCATCTGATCCATCTCTCTTTATTACCACTATAACACCATATGGTGTCGCAGTTTCATCCATATTGGCTCAGGGTTTTAACGTTTCAGAAGTAATAAATCCATGTCTGCACACATATTAAATAGTAAAGGTAATAAACTAAATGTGCAATTAGCCTTTTGGTTTAATAAAGCAATTTCTTTGGCCACTGAAGCACTACTTACATTTTCATCTAAGTCCTCCATTATGCATCCACTGTTCACCACTTACAACTAACTAGCAAGCTTACCAACTTTCTGTGCCTCTGAGAGACACACATGATCATGATTAATTTTCTTTTAATTTCTATTTTCTTGTAATGAATAAACTGAGGATAATTCTCTAGAAGACAGATCTTTGATATTGACCTTGGTCTCCTTTACATAGGCTCAAAGGACACTATATATCAACTCGTGACTAGCTCTTTTGCAGAAACTTAGATTACTACAATTTACTGAACTGTTTAGTTTTTGATGGTGACCAGACAACCCTCCTCCCTCTAACAAAACCTTCCTGAATGACTTTGGGTTTGGGAGAAATCATAAGAGAAATTTAGTCCTGGGAAGTGGTGGTGTCCAGCATTTATTTTTTATAAAGTTGCCTGATAGCTGGCTTCATAGTGCTCAAAATTATGAGGACAGGTTTAATTACCTAAAATTATAAAAAGTACCATAATCAACTTCAATGCTGTCATCAGCCATTATAAGATCAAGCTCAGTTATAGCAAAGCTAATCTTAAAAGCCCAACAGCTAATCTTATAAGCTAATCTTCTAAGCCCAACCGGCAATTCTTCAATATCAAGTAGTGCTATATAATATATTAAATATTGGTATAGTGATTTGGCAAAACAATTCACCATTAGATTTTGTTCAGAATATTTTTTGCTTTCTGGATGAAATGGCTGCAATTTATTTTAAGTTTGGTTTCAAGTAATATATGCACATTTATGTTGGTCATTTCTGCCAATGGGACCATCTCATATTGCTATGGAAATCATTGTTAGACTTGTGAAGCTTATTAGATTTCAACATAATGTAAAAATGTAAGCGAATGCTATCAATATTCCAAATCCTGAAATCTGTTTTAAAGATTTCTGCGAAATATATACATCGCTGCTACACTATCATTTAGAAAACAGTACTGTCATTACTCTAATTACACATTCAATAAGTAACAATTGTGCCAAACATTACAACCGCCTTTTGCATCATTTAAATTTTGTACCGACGCCAATTTAAACAATAGGAAAAAGTCAACAAGACTTGGTATAACAAATTAATTTCAAACCAGCAACAATAGCTCAAAATAGCTTATCTAGATATATGTAATTTTAGCTTTATCGAACAAAATGCAAACAATTTTAAAAATATAAATAAATTTTAAAAATTAGAAAATAAACATCAATACGCAACAGATTTTCACTAATCCGCCGCCAAGCCTTGTCACCTGACAATACTGTATAACTACGCTGCAACAATTAATCAGGAGTTGATATAACCAACTAAAAAATTATAAAAGTCTAATGCATCAAAATACGTTCAGTAATTTTGGAGGAGTCTTTAGTATTATAACTAAGTAAATATTATGTATTTACTTAACGTAGAATATTAAGTACATTATTTCTCTATATGAACGCGTAATAATACATTGTTGTGGTCTTATTTCAAAGATTACGCTAACCTCCCACCAATCAGGAGAGACATGGAACTCACAACTTGAATGTAGCCGACTGCGGCCTCGTTTTGATTCCATCAAGACGAATAGTGTCCGGGCTTCGGTAAAGACCGTATAAGGATATATAATTATGTCGTTGTAGACTATCAGAAGAATGATCGGTAAGGCGCCTGCTTTAACAATCAAAAATAGTGATTACATGATTTTGAGTTAGCACTCCCTTAAACCTACAATTCAATTTAAATTAGATCTTGCATAACGTGGCTATTCACTATTGTATCAAATATTGGCAATTTAACCCTAAATATATAGAGATTTAAACAATAGATCAGTTCGGTAATTGAAAACATATTTTGTTGCATGTTAACACTGGTTTGTTTATGTTGACATCTGATACATATATTTACATGTAAATGTAAGGGGTCTACATTATAACTTCGTTATAATGCATGCATCGTTATAATGGGTGTCAGAGTTAAACTATAAGTGTTAAGGTATTCTTTAATTAATATCCGTATAGTAGGTTGTAAAGTAAATAGCATTTCTAAAGAAAGCTTGTATTAGAAATTTTATGAGAAACTAGTACATTTCAATGGTATTCTATGCAGTGTTTACGTTTTCTTGTCCACTGTTTACATTTGGTGTCCCCGATGTTCTATTTATAATTATTACCGAAAAGATCTATTCGATTGATCCAGTGACACTGCTGAATGTCTAAATAGCGTAGGGGTAACTTCAAGAAATTTTAAATGACAAAGCCCTAGGTGAATTGAAACCTCGTGGGTTCGAATCCCGGCTGCGCTGATCTGAGAGTAAAATCTCGGACATTCACTGGACTGGTTATACGGAAAATGGTCTGAATTGCCAAGCGGATTAAACATGTGGTTTTAAAAAGTGATAGATATCAACATAGTTGATTATTCACTATAATGCGTGTTTACTTTGCTGCATTTAGAAAAACATGGAAAAAAGAACATTTAAAGGATGTAGCACACTATCAAATCCTGAGCTTTCCCGTCACTGATATCGCTTTCGAGTGAGGAAACTGACGTTCACCTTAGTTTTTTTTGCTTTTTACTAAAATGATAGTAAATTCTTCAAAAGTACGTTCGAATTGACTAAATTCCTAAAGTACGAATTGTATGAATTTCAGAGAACAAAAAGTACGAAATTCTTCCAAAGTACGAATGTCGCAATAGCGCAATGGTTAGATCTTGGTGTAGCTAGATTGCGTTCAAAGTTTTAAATGACAGATTCTGCTCGAGGTGAATAGAAATCTCATGGTTTCGATTCCCGGCTGCGCTGATCTGAGAGCAAAATCCCGCGGACTTTCACTGGACTGGCTACACGGAAATTCACAAAATTGCCTAACGGATTTAACATGTGACATTAAGAGATGGATATCAATATATATATATATATATATATATATATATATATATATATATATATATATATATATATATATATTTGCGTGATCATTTCACTCACTAGACCTATATATTAATGTGTGTTATTATTATTATTATTTTATTTATTATTAGTATTAATATTATTACGATCGAATTGTATTTCGAGCATACATATAATTAGATCTATATAGGTTCACATTTCCCAACAATTTCACAGTCAAAGTACGTATCGGTATAAGAATTTCGAGTTGGCAACGCTGTATTTAATTAGATTAAATATGTAAATTATAGGCTACAAATAAAGATTGCATTTAAAAACGCATGCAATTCTACCGACCATGAAATTGGGGCGGATAAATGATTATGAAGAGGATTGAAGAGCTAAATTCTGATTGGTTGACAACTTTGGAAACCAACGACTCTGATTGGCTCGTGAGCATTGCATCGATCAACGCTATATAACTAGGTGACATGCTGTGGAATTTTAGTTCTATGCTCAACTCTGGCTTATACGAAATTACCAGCTGAACTTGCTTAAATATAATTCTTAAAGAATTATTGCAGCAAAACCATAAACTAGTAGATTTTCTATAAGCGTCTGAATTTCTGACTGAATTCGTTAGAAGGCTGTCCTACTACACCCTCTATAGGTCGGTGTTAGTTTGCATGACACAAATACAAATTCTATATCAGAGCAAGCAAGTGTGCCCCCCGGGATTTGCAGATTTATGTGTGTTAGTCTTCTAAACCCTCTATAGGTCGGTTAGATTAGACAATACAGCATATCTCATATCCGATATAAATCCTGAATTGGACCAGAAACGCAAATTGCTAGTGTAATGAACACGCCTTGTTCACAATTTATATATTAAGAAATATATATTATAGATCGAAAGCAAATATTATACAGCTGTTATTTATAAATATTAAGTGACGTAGCGTTTTTCCAAAGATTTATAATAGATGATATAAGCCGAAGTTGTAAGTAGGCATAGCTAGATTATTACGCTGGGTATTTCTAAAGTGACGCAGCTGGCGCGTAAATCGACTAAGCGAGAAATGTTGTGGTTGGCTGAAGTCGATCGCTCGAGTAGTATATTAAGCGGCCGTCGATACATAGAAGATCAGATTGGGTTCTGCGTGGTTCGTCTGCGCAGTAACTCAGGGAGGCCGGAACCTTCTACGCGAAAGTACTGGAAACCGAGGGAGGATAGTACGTAATATCCCAATCCCAAGGCAAAAGTACGATTAGTATACAGAAATCTGGTCTTCGTCTAGCCGAAAGCTTTCAAGCTCGCTTGTTAGCCTAGGCTCGTAGCCCGTCAGGTTGACTAGTTTCCCAAGCCGCGAAGGCTAATTGGAGGCAAGAGAGTTCGGTGTCCCCCTGGGTAGGCCCAGGTAAGAGGCTGGTAGTCCACGGCAATACTCGGATCGAGTTCGTCTCTGCGGGTATTTGCTAAGCGCCTGGGTCGAGTGTGTCTCTGCAGGCGAGGAGGCTGGTAGTCCACGGCGATACCCGGGTCGAGTTCATCTCTGCGGGTATTTGCTAAGCGCCTGGGTCGAGTTCGTCTCTGCAGGCGGGAGCAGGATTACCAATTACCAGTTGACTATCAACAAATTTCTCATCGACTACAAGGAAAGCCTTATACGTTTAAGTTTTAATAGGGTAAAGAAGATAAAGTTCGTCGCAGTTAAAACCACCAATCATATAATTATATACGATACCAGTTTGTAGGAAGCAGGGTAGAAAATCAAACCGTGATCGCCCAAGATAACGCAGACGCTTCCACTACCGATTCGGGTCACCATATCACTTCGCCCCGAGAACCACGAATATCACGGGATAGAATCTACCAAGGAAGCATGGCAGAAACACGACCTTCATCGTCTAAATACGTAGAAGACGTGGAGTACGCTTCTACTCCCGGACTCGGGCCAGCGTCGACGCTGTGCACCGGGTTCCCGAGAACCCAGTAACGTAGTAGGCAAGGGGGGTCGGACTTTGGCCTACTCAAGCGGAAGTCGGAAATGAACGAGAAAGGCCTATCGAGACGGATGAGACCGGGAAAGAAGTATCATCTGAAGACGCAGCAACTCGGTTTCTCCTGACAAGCGGTACCCTTAGTAAAGCATTCGACGAAAAAGCTGCCGCCTCGAAGCACTGCCGGTCGGAGGGCGAGTACAGAAGTAGACAACCGCTCGAGGACGATCAGGCAGTAAGGCTGTTCACGACAGCTAGAAATCTAGTCAAAGCGTTTTCTCGTCAATACAGGTAAAAACTGCTGCATTCCAATAGCTCGCAGAAGACGGAAGTTAGAAGAAAAGAAGACGGGAGTTAGAAGATAGCAGAAAACAAGAGAATTATCAAACATATAGACAAGAAGTGCCGTGAAGCCATAATTCGTTCTCCTGTTTCTATCTTATTTTAGATATTTAATTTTCGCAGTTATCGTTTTACGTTCTGTTGTATTTAATGTTGTAGTTTAATTTTTTAGATTATATCGTGTTTCTTAGTTCATAATAAATCGTTAAAAGCATAAAGCTATTTACCTTTTGTGTTAATATATTAATTTAGCAAGAATTAATGTAAGTTAAACACAAATAACACACACGATATAAATTACTATATATTGAACGTATAAACATGAGTTCTATTCGTAACAGCTCCAGTCTAATTGATTTAGCCTCTAACTGGCTATATGAGCAAGAGATCCTTGCGTCCTCCAGATTAATACCGCCGAAGCATGAAGAGTTACTAAAATGGAACCCACGACTCCATTTCCGAAATCCTATAACGGACGGAGGATTGGAGAACCCTATAATTGGTACTCGAAGTGGGGCAAGAACTGCCACACAAGGGGAGAACCCAAATAGGCATAATTCAGTCAATTTCGCTGTGGTACAAATTAACACAATTAGTTATACTTGATATTCATACAAAAGTTTAGAAGTTTCTAATTTTGCTCGTTGTTTCACACAGTATAGAATATTAATATAAACTTATGTCACATATAGACCTTTAATAATATGTAGCGGTAACTCTGTTTACATAATAAACAAAGCCTAATGGGGGAGCGGGAAGGGGAGTGTTGCTTATATTTCCGGCTGGCAATATTCTATGTATTCCCATATATTTATTATGTTTTTCGTCATTCGTTAACAGAATGGTGTTTTAAAAATTACAAAAAATATATTACCATTACCTATCAAATGATGATAAACATATGTCTTAATTTACATTTAATATATGTCTAGATTGAATATCTAGAGAAGATATATTACATTTTAACGATAAATTACGTTGCAGTTGCCAGCCACAAAATTATTTAGTTTATGATTGCACGGTGGCGCCTCCTAGCGAAAGAAAAAATATAAAGTGCGATTTTTCAACATAAACATCTTTTATGTAAGGTCTATGTATAATACTACAATGCGAGTATTCGTCGTCGGTTTCTATCTTTGGTTTCGAGTTAGAACTACATGTAGTCGTCATAGAAAAAAGAATTACATTTGCATTCTGTGGTTGTCATTGATACGGGCACATGTTGTTGCTTTTCAATAATTTACATTTAAAATTCCTTGAAGATAGGCATGATATTAATTTTCATTTGTTTATTTTCTTATAAAAAAATAAATACAGAGAAAATTGGAAAAAAACTAAATATTTAGGTAGTAATAATAATAATAACACACATTATAGTGAAGTGATCAACTATGTTGATATCTATCACTTTTAATACCACATGTTATATCCGTTAGGCAATTTAGTCCATTTTCCGTGTAGCCAGTCTAGTATGTTTTTATATGTTTTATGTTTCTAGTATGTTTTTTAGTATGTTTTTTAGTATGTTTTTAATAGTTTAGTAATAATAATAATAATCACAACAATTAGAGTGCTATAGTTATCAATGACAACATCGAGCACTACTGAGACAAAATCAAGCCGGCGAGCAAAAAAAGAAGGTCCAAAAACGGTGCAAATTCCAAAATGCAGAAGTAAAGAGAGTTAAAGAAAAGGTGGTTTAGGCGCAGATCGCTGCTCATGGACACTGGATGGAAAAGAGAGATGGAAAAGATAGGTCTTCAACTGCTTATGGAACTGCTCATAGGAAAGCAAAGGCTGATGTGATTCAAATAGTATGTTAGTATGTAGTATGTTGGATACAGAAAATGATATAATTAATAGGAAACAATTAACAATAATGGCATTTAAAAATATGGATCAAATATAACAAATACAAAACTAAATCTTGAAGTTAGAATAAAAATCTTGAACACTTATATTAAATCAGTATTTGTTTATATAGTGAGTTATGGGTAGTAACAAAAACCATAGAAAATGACATAGATGTTTTTCGTAGAAAATTACTAAGAAATCTCCTAAAAATTTACTATCTATACACAATTAGTAATATAGATGTTTTTCATAGAAAATTACTAAGAAATCTCCTAAAAATTCACTATCTATACACAATTAGTAATATAGATATATATGAAAGAACAAAAGAGACTCCTTGGAGTCAAATCAAAAGGAAAAAGGCTATCGTCGGATAGACCATATGCTAAGATTAAATGAAAATTCTCCAATTAGAAAAGCTTTAAAATATAGACTACTAAACAAAAAAATGAGGGTAGGAATAGGTAATAAATACACACTAATTAAGCAATATAATAATGATATGCGTCAATTAGATACCAAATTCAGTCGTACGCAGGGTGATGTTTATGACTTTGCACAGTTTCGTGATAGGTGGAGGCAGAGGGTTGAGGAGGCTTGTTTTAATTGGCCAGAGTTACAAATTATATATATATAATTTCACCAACAAGCATATTTGAGTGAATTTATTGCACATTAGCTTTCAGGGGCTCTCTAAGGATATGCTTATTGAAAGCTTCAATAATTTAAGTTATTCAACAACAGGACACGATTGATCTATAGACAAGGGATATTACACCGATTTGACGATGCTCTGTTATGTATAAAGGAAGGGCGAAATAGATATAATTGAATGAGTTTTGCTAAATCATTCGTTTCAGTTTTAAATTCACATTCTATATGGTATGGAGCAGCTTTTGTAACAACAATGGCTGGACAACTGCCAGTGCTTTCATCATCCTTATATATTCACTATGGAATTATATCATTTTATACATCAATTCTGCACAATCTTTTTCTGCTGTATCACGTGGAGGTCTTTCTGTCAGTCTATCACATCGACAAAGCGTCATTCTGGTTTGGTGAATTTATTTTTCTTGTATGGAACTCAATAAATGATCCCCTGTTTGGTTGGATAAGTGATCGCGGATATCTAACAGGAAGTGGAGAGGGAGCGGACATCGTCTCAGCCAGATTGCAGATACTCTTTCGTTGTAGTCCACTATTTGCTTTATCATTCCTATTATTATGGTTTTCTTGGACGTTTCCATGGCTGCAGTTTATCATTTGCCTGTGTTTGTATGATGGTTTCTTGACACTAATTGACCTGCATCATTCAGCATTGCTGGCGGATATTTCTACCAACGATAAAGTGCGTACAAAGTTGAGTTGGTACTGCTCGATGTTTAGTGCCTGTGGCTCCCTCTCGGTATTCGTATCTTATATGATATGGCACAAGGATTCAATGGACAGCTTTCAGATGTTGTGCATAGTTCTGGCGGGAATATCAGTCTGTGGTTATATGATCAGCACAACTTTGCTTTCACAGGAGTATTCGTCTGTAAAGAATGCAATTAACTGCCTACCAGCTCATCGGTAATTTTTACCTTTTTAGTAATTTAATGTTTATTGATGTATTTCATATTTTTAACTTTAGTGTCAAACATATTTTTTCTGTTTAGCAGACATGTTTTTGAAGTTTATGATTTTGTTAGCTTCAAAATTTTGTTTGTTTCACAGTAGTAAATATTTAATTTTGTTTTCGGAATCAATTTGTATTAATGCTAATCATACTTATTATATAGTGAAATGATGTTATTTGCTATAATCTGGAAATATGACTGTACGTATAGTTATTTTATAGGAAATATCATGAATATTTTCTTGTTCGGTGCTAACATATGTCACCTATTTTTCAGATTTTGCTAATTAATAATCATAATTTGTTATTTCTGTACATATTCACTGCTTAATGTAAACTCCAGTTTTATTTCATTTTTATTTTATATGATTAATTGAAAACATTTGCAAGTTATCAATACTGAGTATTGAAGAAATTAATTAATATTATCAATTATACTTTTTGTGAATTATTTAGCTTAGGTGAAACTCAGGCAGGAGATGTAGAAGAAGGGAAAGGTGCTTTGAAGAAATTTATATTAGAGTTAGCAGGTCAAAGAAATGTTCGGTGGTTTACAGTTATGAATCTTGTACAGGTACCTAAAATGATTATAACTGAAGTTAAATTACTTAATTTTACTTAATTACTAATTACTTAAATTAATTTAAACTATTAAATTAGTTTACTGTTAAATGTCTACTTTCTTGACATCAACCTATCCATTAACTTGCCCTAAACTTTCTTCTGCATTGTTTCTTATCTTTATTTTGTTTAATTTAGCCTGTCTATATGTTAAAAGTAATGTCATTAATCCTCTATATAAATACATATTGCAATCACCTATATTTGGAGTCTTCATATGTACCAAATGGACGATCACCTAGGGATCAGTTATTTTAGTTCGGTTTTTTTAGTTTAGTTCATCCTCTTTACATAAATTAAATTGTAAATTTGTTTCTCAATTGACTGATCATTTTGCATTGTATGGCCACTGTTGTTTGACTGTAGGTGCTAATACTCTCCCGCTGTATGCTGAGCATTTGCCAGTTAAGATATTATAACAGTATATATTATAACTCTGTTGAATTATACTATTTCCCCGTGTTGTGTCCGGGTTGTTTGAAGAATTGACCAACCAGTGACTGCACATGTCGTAGGAGGCTACTAAAGCACTAAGATCCTTACCAATGTCAGAAATGGCATTCGGTTGGTGAGCGCCTAGGCTCAAGAAATTGCTACAAAAATTTAAACTAATGGAAGTCTCAAATAGGGGATTGTCTGGTGGTGTGGTGTAGGACAGAGAGGATTTGAGACGGTCTATTTCTATCCAAACCCTGGTTAAACTAGATTCAAGGGATGATGATGATGATGATGATGATGACGACGATGTTGAGTTATACTATTACTCATGAATTTCTAATAGATCATTTTACTTCTTTTGTTAACAGGTTCTTGTTGTGAATTTTATTGCAGGTATTTCATTGTCACTTTAACAGCAATTTCTTTCCTCTCTTTCTGGAAATCTTGCTAGGAAATGATGTCTCACCATTCATCTGTTCTCTACTTCTTGGTAAGTAAAGCTTGTGTGAAATATAATATATATTGTAATCAGTCTCATTTGGTAATTAATCTCTTGTTACTACAAAACTTTTTTATAAAAATAATAATTTCAATAGGATGTTAATTGTTTAGGTCTTAATTTTTATGTAGAACAAATTTTCTTTTAAATAATAATGCTACTACACAATGTACTTGATTTCGAAGTATTTTTATACATTCAATTTTATTTCATTCAAATTGATTCTACGCACTAGACTAGTGGATGATGTGGGTCTTTGTCGTAGCTGATCTAAACAATTATGCATGCTTAATATCTTAGATTGGTAAATTGCTGCTGATCGTGATTTTCTGAATTCGGTTCTTAACTAGCTGTTGCCACACCCTGACTGTATTGTATTCAGCATTACTTTGTATTAGAACTCTCAAATGTTCCATAATATAGTTTTTGTTTACAATCTATTAACATTTATATATATTTTTACAATATATGTTATGTTCTAACCTCTATGTAGATAATTTCACAAATACTTTCTAGCAGCCATAATGCAGTCATATATATTTATTGAATTTCAATTGATTTTATGTCTTCCTCTCTATGGTTGTTTTCAGGACTGGGAAACGTTACTCTCTTTCAATAAGGATATGATAAATAAAGTGTTAAATATTAATTTTTGTTGCTGGTGGTTATTTTCCAAAGCTCTGCTGCCAATAAGTTTGAACGTATAGTCTTATGTATATGTTGATGTACGGGTAACTAATTGTATTCATTTGAGTACTTTTTCTGTCTGCATTGTGTCGCTGTAAATAAAGTAAATTGGATAGAAAATGTAATATTTGCGGAAGCCAACCTAAATTTTATTAGTCACTTTGAAGAGTTAATTAGTCTCAGGTAACATAATTTGAAATACAGCCATTAAATAATTTCACATTTAATTTGTAGTGCAGATAATTAAAATATATCTGTGATAATATTTATTATTGCCATTTGATGAATCTGCTCACGACTTATTTTTATTTTGTCTGCTGTGCAGGTCTTTCGTTTGTTGCGCCACATGTTAACAACCTGTTCTTTCTGAGACTTTGTAAATTCTATGGAGCATATCAAGTGATTCGATGCTTATTTGGAATTAAGTTATTTCTTAGTCTACTGATGATGTTCTATCAATCAAGTCATATCTGGTTACTTGCTCTGTTTATTGCCAGGTAAATATGTTGTCAGTTTTTGTTAGACTGTTGTACAGGCAAGTTGTGTTACGTTTTAAAACGTGGTCGGGAAAAACTGGATGTAAACAAATTTTGTTGAGGTAATATATGGTGAAATAGAGAAAATCTAAGCAAAGTTATAAGCCGTAAATTATAATCTGGTCACTTCAGGGTTGTTTTCAAACGATTATGTTATAAGCTTTTTTCTGTGTCTATTATTAGCATTATAGATTTTTAAATAATATTACTTGTAATTGTTTAAATAGTAATAATTGTGAAAGGAATACGCCATTGTATGACAGTTATATGCCATTGTAAATAAAGAAATTGATGAAATAGTTAATATTTTAATAGCAATATAATTATTTAATAGCGTTTTTAGTTTATAATTTTCCACTTTAGTTTAATACTAAGTCACACTAAGTTTAATACTATCACAGCTCAGAGACTAATTGTCAAAGGCTGCAAAGCTTGTCAGGACTTTAAAGGGCCTGGTAAGGAATTTAAAGGATAAACCAGATTAAAGTACAGCAGTCCGGTACTTAAATCAGCGGATCCGTGCGTGTGGGGTTCAAATCCTGGGTTCGCCCGTCACTGACATCGCTTTCGAGTGAATAAACTGACGCTAACAGTAACATTGCCAGCTGTTAAATCCAAGTCAAATAATTAGATTTCTAAATAGTTTAATGTAAATATGAACATTGTAGCCATAAAATCAGAACTTTTATGTAGTAAATAAACATTTATTATACTGTCAGTGGAGCTATGCCATATCTAATGTGCTTTAAAATAACTCATTCTGAAATTAATAAGGTATCTTTAATTGTAGTTTATCTAATTTCTTATTTATAATGCTGCTGACCTGCAGTACAATATTTAATTTGTTTGATTTTGAGAATTATCATATTTATCATATTTTTGATATATTCTGTTAAATCTCTTTATTGAATTCATGGCCTATTAGTAAACTAATTACACATTTTGTTTTATTGTATTATATATTTGAATTGAAGCAATAGCTACAAATTTAGAAGTCGTTATAAGCCATTAATGAGATTTAGTTGCTACGCTTGCAGCAATAGGGTGTTCACTGAGGGAACGTGTAAACTGCTGAATCTGGTAATAAGCGATCTCGTAGATGAAGACGTAGTGATAAACAAGAGACCTCAAGCCGTATCTGCTCTTATGTTTGGCTCTTTGGCATTATTGTCAAAGCCTGGTCAGACGTTTGCACCGTTGATCGGAACTTGGCTTCTCTCAAGCTACACAGGTTGAACAATAATTTAACTTATTCTTTTACCTTATTAATTGTTACTATTTTATTATCTGTTTCATTACAGGTAGACAGTTGATAAATGTATTAAGAAATAGGAAGAAGAGTTGGATTGGACACATTCTACGGGGGGGAGGGGGAGTCTACTAAAAGAGGTCATAGAAGGCAGAATGGAAGGAAATAAAGGCAGAGGCAGGCTGAGATTTGGTACATTAGATGATTTAAAGACCCACTCACATGTGGACATGAAGAGGAAAGCAGAAGAGAGAGAAGAGTGGAGCCGTTATATACCATGGACCAGCCAGTAGGCGGTGCACTACGATAGAGATGTTTCAACAATTACAATATTGGAGTGCTTTTTCGAGAAGCCTCAAAACGGACCTTATTAGAAATATATATTCATATTGTGCCTAGATTTATAGAAGCCATTTAGGAGAAGTCATTAGAGAGACAACATTATATGGCTGTTGTGCTTTAGGTCACGATGTCTTTGAATCAGCCTCTGAAGCAGGCTCTATAAAGGTCAGAATCAAGGACTCTTCATCAGCAGAGGATCAGGCGATGTTTCAGATGGGAGTGTTCCAGCTGCTCGTGTTTGTACCGGCTGTGTGTGCCGTTCTGCAGTTGATCGCTTGGTCCCAGTTCAGACTGCACGGCAAGAGGCTAGCCAGTGTCAAATCAATACGGGCTGGAGTTAGCCGTATTATACTGTGATACGGTAAGAGGTTAGCCAGCGTCAAATCAATACGGGCTGGCGTTAGCCGTATCATATTCTGATACTGTAAGAGGTTAGCCTGTAGTAAAGCAACATGGGCTGGAATTAGTCGTATTATACTGTGATGCCGTCATAAAAATACTTGTATGGAGAGCTTCTAATGTTGTTTTAAGTAGTCGTGGACTTATATAGATGGAGACTTGGAGTGGCTTATATTTTCACACATACTTATCATACCGTTTAT
This sequence comes from Enchytraeus crypticus, assembly GCA_905160935.1. NCBI lineage: Eukaryota > Metazoa > Annelida > Clitellata > Enchytraeida > Enchytraeidae > Enchytraeus > Enchytraeus crypticus. Next base: position 17,123 of record CAJHZI010000196.1, on the reverse strand, counting down.
CAAATATGATGCTTGTTAAAGTATGGTGCTTGGTATTGTCTTGGATAGTTAGAGACGTGATCTGTAATACCTCACGTGATGGTGAAACTTACATGTTGTGTGGTTTTAGGGCACTTGTTGTTGTACTATGGATCAGTGTAACGTAATAAAAGTGACATTTGTCACCTATGGTAAATGGTAAGACAAAATTTGAACTTAATGCCAAGAAATGGTAAGGGTCCAATTGTGTTGTAATTGTTACTGTAACAACGTTGATTGTAATAGTTACAGTCACCCAATACGCTAAGCACTCCCTATATTTGACCAAGTTTATATTGTGACGCATTCATGATATATAATTAGGTGAAGCCAATATCTAGTTTTGTTGAAGCAGTAGTTGTGCTCGGAACTACGTTATATTTAAATACTGATTCCTGTACTGAAGTGAACTGAATAGAGATGTAGATACAAGTTTAACGTCGACCTCGGAAGACGACGATGATGTTGTATGGGGAAACTAGTCGTAGATATCAGGTACGTGATCTGCTGTCATTGTAGCCGGACAGGCCGCTAACAATGTGAGAGACTGAAGAACTTGACGCGAGAGACTTTATTCATTTAATATTAACTTTATTATTACAGTTATTATCTAAATTAAGTTACAGTATCGTAAAGCAATTATGCTCTGATAGTTAATTTCTGCATCGTCCAGGTCCTAACCAGCACAGCCGGGGGTGCATATTTCCGAAGGCTCCTTCGCGGGCCGAGCCCCTAGGCCCCGCTTTAATTGCGTTCAACAGAGAAGTCCAATAGAGAGTAACTACAGAATGAACCGCTTTGCATCTAAACACAGCATCGACTGAATAGAATGAACAGCAACTAACTAAACTAACTTTGCGGCCTAAAGCCTACCAACACTCATCGCAACGCAATGCCGCAGAGCAACCTATTCCCAAAACTTTACCATAAATGTAGCCAACTTATAACTTCAACAAATACGCAGTTTCCCGATAGAATGCCGGATGAGATCAGCAGCTTCTAGGAAAATATGCAATGTTCTAGAAAACAGCCAAACTTGATAGCTTACAACAATAATATGCTTAGCCTCAGTACCACTACAGAAGTATATTTAAATACTGATTGCTGTACTGAAGTATATTTAAATACTGATTGCTGTACTGAAGTATATTTCAATACTGATTGCTGTACTGAAGTATATTTAAATACTGATTGCTGTGCTGAAGTATATTTAAATACTGATTGCTGTAGCTTCTATCCATTTTATAACGAGACTGCTTGCCTTTTAGTAAATAAATTTGATATATGTTTCATTAAATTTTTATACTTCTGCATAATTTTTGAAATGTTTAGGCAATATTAATTTCTCTGACTTGTTCGAAGTAGCTGACAAATCAAAAATATATTTTTAATTGTATGAAATTATTTACTGTGTTTCTAACTCATCTTTAACAACACATTGTGTTACAACTAACATATTGATTGTATTTTTGTCTAACATCAAAATATTAAATTAGTATATTTTCTGTAAATAACAACTCACACATTCTTTTTTCTATTCAATGCTTTTAGTCTATGATTCCAATGTAATGCAATTAAATTTAAATTTAATTAAATTTAGATTTCAATTTAATACAATTCTTTCTCTAATAAAACAAAAATTATTTCTTCAAGTAACTAGCCAAATTTGAGCTAGTAAATCAATTTTTGTAATATTTATGGAATTTATATTTTGCGACATATTTGATTATCTCAGTTATTTTAACTTGCTCTGAAGCAAGACTTTTAAATTAAGACATTTAATTGTTTGATCAGCTACATAGCACTATGTAGTCTAGGCCTCTTCTACATATTTTGCCTACTCTTCCATACGTAATATACTGCTTACAGTGTTTAACCACACTTCAGATAATCAACTATTTGATTCCATAATTAAATAAGAGATATTAATAGCCTAACGAGGCTCTTAATAATTATAATTAGCAATTACTGTGAATATTAATTAACGTCTCTGTTATATTTCCCTGTAAGAGAAAGGTTGAAGTATTACATTTTTGCTTCCCTCGTCTAGATCTGAAGTTTGAGTTTGTTAACATTTTGGTTTCTTTTCAGAAATTTGGCATGTTTACTAATATCTAAAATGCATTTCTCTACTTCTCAGTTGTTACCATCACTTTCATGGGTATCTGCAGTAGTCACGTATTTACCTCCTCTCTTCAATTTATTCTAAAATTTCCGAACCTAAAATGAAAATAAATTGTTGTAAGATGTATTCTATTGCTTCCATCGTATTGCCTATCATTTCTTAGTTGCATAATGGCGACAGTATAAAATTAATAAATAAAATAATCTTAATTCAAGCCAAAGATATGATCCATATATTATTTTACAATTTTTTTACATTAGATATTGCTTTTATTGCAGTATTATGCAGCGCCATTTAATAAATACATTATATTCTTATATATCTGAATTGTTTTTATTCTTACGACTAATTTTCGGTCTTTCTGATTCTACTGTAGCCATGAATGCATAGCAGGATTAGTGTAATCAAACTTAGAGAGTATTTATTTTAAATATGTGCTCGTTTCTGATTGAAGTATACATTGAGCTGAGTATATGAGGAGAGTTATTTGCAATTTGATTTTATTATTCAAGGCATAAATATTTTTTGTTATAATAATATTTTATTTTTATAATCCTGTAAGTCTATCGTGATTCGTTTCGATATTACAAGTTTCCTAGTGTATATATTAAAAATGTGTTTAAATATACATGTATACAATGTGCGTGTGTATGTATATATATATATATATATATATATATATATATATATATATATATATATATATATATGTATATATATATTATATGTATATATTGTATATATATATATCTATACGTACATACATTGTTACAATAGATTAGTGTATATAGTGTATACACAAATCAAAATAAGATATTATAGTTAATAGTAGTAATTATATCATTTGTGAAAGAATAGAAATTATGGCATTATTAATACTTTTATACAAACTGCACTTCCATTTGAGCTTGTTACTTTCATGTTATGATATTATATGGTGTCATACATTTAATATTTTCGTCAGTACGAATTGACATTATATTATTAATCTTCAAGAATTGTTCTGCAATATGCTGATGCATTCTTCCATTACAAAGAGAAGTGCTCTAAATAAAGATGAGTTGAAATCATGCTTAATCCACTGAGTGATTAAAACTGTTGTTGGTTTGAACTTTTATTTATTCTGTATCAATGTTTAATCTCTGTACTGCAGCTGTTCGTTGACAATTATATATTTTTTGTAGCAATGGCAATTTATTAATCACACAAATGTTATTAAACACTAATTTATTTATCACATTTCATAGAACAACAGCAAAAGCACACTTCAATAGAGTTCTATTCAAATAACACGATGAAATGTCAACACAAATCTGCCAGAACTCATGCCAGGTTTTCATTAAAATCTAATATCGAAAGGGCGGTAGAGAAAGAGAGAGTTCCTGCAAGTATATGTGTAATTTGAAATATAGAAATATTTTAATCTTCCTTGACAATGCATACTTTATTCATATAAGCATATGTTTCAACATGAAACTGAATTTTCAATAGACCTATATAGGCTATATTGACCTCCATAATAAATGTTCGAATATAAAGCAGGTTCTATGTACAACTTTGGCTATTTCTTACAACACAAGATTATATTTCTCAATTATTTAACGTAAATTTATATTTGAAATTATTATTATCAGTAATATTGACTGCTTTTCGATTGTCTTGCACCGAACTCTATTCTACACGCTATCTATGGCATTCAGTGTCAGATGACGAAGTATAATTATATATAGTGATTTAATTCATATTCAAGCATACATGAGCAGAGTTTACAGTTTCCTTCATATTTAAATTGTACATTAATGTTAAAGATTTTCCAGTAACGTCATTTTTATTCTAGAACTCGCACACAATAAACCATACATTCCTCAGAGCTGATATCAGAGACATCGCCCTTGATTGAAGCATCGTAATCAGATAATGAACATTATTCGAAATTTAGCTTCATTGATTGAGATAGAACAGTAAGTTCTGAACATTCACTTTTCACAAGACTTGCACAAAAGTCTCCGATATTTATGATTGTCTATTTATGTCCACAAACATCCATCAAATACTCAGCAGCGCTAGAATCTTGACGGAGATAGATTCTATAATGTCACATATTATTCCTATAAACCTGAAGCGAGCCGGTAAAACAACTAATACCACAGCAGTAACTCAGCTTATCCGTGATTGGTCAGAACTTGTAGCATCAGGTCGCACTATCTGGTATGTTATTAGAAATTCCGGATATGCCTGCATACAAAATTAATAAACTTCTTAGAAATTAGTTCAATATTTTTTTACCCCTATAACTCACCTTTTTTTTAAAACTTACCTCATATTAGTCCCATAACGTGACCTTGTAATATAAAGTAGTAAAAAGGCTATTTGTGATATAATTGTTAATTTCTACCTTACCTGTATAGAGTTTTCATGCAGAAGTAACGTAACTAGTTAACAATAATAAAGATAGTGTAACCAATAAGCGAGTCTAATTCTAACTCGCGCTAACTAATAGTATATTTAGAAGAAAATAGTTCTCATTGAAATTCTACATTCAGTGAATTTACCACATTCGATACACCAGCATACTCAACAATACAAAAATACTAATTATACAGCTACGACATTTTAAGAAGCTAAATGAAGAGTAAGCAAGGAATATAGATTAGATAAAATTAAATAAAGAGTAATCAAGGAATATAGATTAGATCAAGTTAAATAAAAAGTAATGAAGGAATACAGATTAGATCAAGTTAAATCATGAGTAATCAAGGAATATAGATTAGATCGAGTTACCTGCTCTCCCCTATACACGACGTACTCGGCGTAGGAGAGGCCGCCAGCGCTGGGTCGCCCCACGACAGAATGGTGCCCGGGTGGGGCGTGGGCCATCTTCATGGCGCTAAACTGTAGAAACGACTTACCCAGCGTCACACGACACAACAGCATGTGACTGCAACACGAATCAATCAAATATATATATATAAAACAATCATTTAATCAATTTATCAAATACAGTTTTAAAGCAATCAATCTATCAATCAATCAATAAACAGATATTTCATACGGTGCCATCTTTGTCAAATGAGACTGTTTTAATGAACAATCAAAAACAATTTAACGTCCGGTTGATTGCCATAAGGCAATGCCAAGGACGTCATTACTTATAATAGTAAGTAATCAAAGTCACTATGACAAGGCCGGCCAAATTTCGGAAAGTGTGAATCTACAAATTACACAAAGCACTGTGTGGACTACTCAGTACAGTAGTCACTACCGTATGACTATTGCCATTGTACTACTTAGCTAAGAAATCCTTTCACTACGATCGCAGGTGAGGTTATCGAATAAAATAAGCACATTTTTACAAGCTAGGGAATTATATGTAAATTAAATGCTGAACAGTATTAAAAATCACAGACCGCTGGCAGGTGTAGCAAGACTTGTCCTTATGAGCCGGGCAACCAGTGCCGCCTCCAATACCGTAAACATACTGGTTGCTTTTAGAAGAGTTCTCAGCAAAATAGATTCCTAGTCACACAACAAATAAACATTACCGTAAACATACTGGTTGCTATTAGAAGAGTTCTCAGCAAAACAGATTCCTAGCTAAATAACAAATAAAATCATTTCCGGTTAAAAGACTAGTTGTAAGTTGTAGAAAGTTTAATGTTCACGAATGAAATAAAAATGCCTAAAAGACATAAATATTAACTTTTATATAAACTAAGTACGTATTAAATAAACAAAGCATTAAATAAAGTACTAGATAGTATCAGAGAAAATTATTATTTTAAATAAAAAATAAGGCAGTTCATATTATACAGTAATACCTTCAAATGCATAAATAGTATGGTAAAGATTACTATTCACATGTCAGTAAAAAGTAGCATATACATTGGTTAGGCATTTCACACAAAAATCTGCAGAAAATAACTGAATAAAAAGTAATATTCATGGCATTAACATTACATGGATACACTATATCACAAACATCCAATTCTACTCTGTTCTAAATTTTGATTACTGGAGTAAAATCAAATTTACAATTACTAGAAGTAATAATAATAATAATAATAATAATAATAATAATAATAATAATAATAATAACACCAACAATTAGAGTGCTGTCGTCCACAACAACATCAAGCACTACTGAGGCAAATCCAAGCCGGTGAGCAAAAATATGGTCCAAAACGGTGCCAAATTCCAAAAATCCAGTCCAAAGCTAAATATAAATGATATAGGCGCTCTGCCGCTCACATAACGAGTAACTTCGGAGCCACCTACCCGCACCGAACATGCCGCCGATGTAGGCATGCCTCTCGTCGAAGCCTCGGTGAATGATTGAGTTGAGGAAGAGAGAGCCGTGAAAGAGCAGCCTCTCGTTCTCCTGACTGTGGTTCTCCTCACCCACCTCCTTCCTCTGATGCACGTAGCGCTCCCACAGCTTCTTGTTGCGTATCTTCTGTATCTACAGTCGTCATATTGTGCATATTTATGTGTATTTATGTGCACATTGCTTCTATCCTTTGAGTTGATATAATTTTGATTTGCTTTGTTATTTTTAGTTTGCATATTCTTTTTTTAGTTTGTATATTTATGCATGCACGATGGGTGATCAACTAGATATGTTTTTTTAACGTCTTTGACGGCACAGTGTGTGTGCATAGTTGAGTGTATTTTTGAAATAAAACATAGTTCTCTCTCTCTTATTGCATGCAGTGATAGAAGAGAAATTAGCTCAAGCTTTATATGGGTCACGCTGGTGACATCACAGTAGTGGTAATTCAGTAATTGAAATTTGTAATGAGTTTATAACGCCGAGTTTAAACGGCTTTACCGAGTTGAATATCACTAAAAATCAAAAACAGTCAAACTACTGTTTACTAATATAATATTGATAGAAATATTAACAGAAGAAATTCTAACTTGTGTAATCCAAGTAGTAAACTACCATATCGGGTAAGGGGACTGAATACTGCATTGTAACTTTGTAATTACTCAAGAGTTTAACAGTAGTATAAGCATTATACATACACTCACTGATTAATAACACTGAACACAGAGATTCAAAGTGCAGTAGTATGTTAGACTTCAGTGCACGACTAACATCCCTGCTTAAAACTAAACACGCATTATAGTGAAATGATCAACAAAGGTTGATATCTATCACTTTTAATACCACATGTACAAACCGTTAGGCAATATAGACCATTTTCGTAAACCATGTCCAGTGAATGTTCGAGATTTTACTCTCACATCAGGCGGCTGGGATTCGAACCCACGAGGGTTCAAGTCATCTCAGGACCTGTCATTTAAAAATTCATGACGTTACCCCTACGCTATTGAGACATTCTACAGGGCTTACCTTGTTGATATGGAAGCGCAAGTAGACTAACATCGCTGCTTACCTTGTTGATGTGAAAGAGCGAGTAGACTACCATCACTGCTTACCTTGTTGATGTGAAAGAGCGAGTAGATTAACATCACTGCTTACCTTGTTGATGTGAAAGAGTGAGTAGATTAACATCACTGCTTACCTTGTTGATGTAAAGAGCGAGTAGATTAACATCGCTGCTTACCTTGTTGATGTGAAAGCGCGAGTAGACTCCGCCACAGTTGTCTTTGTGCTCACGTATTGAGCCCTGCATCTGCTCCTCCACCGCTATGTACTCCGTATCTGAGGGGCTCAGGTCTATCAGTAATGTGCCTTGCGTTGGAGACGTGTTGCAGTTGATTAGTATACCTACTCAATAAAAGTGCATTAAAGCTGGTAAAGCTAATGTTAACGTCAGTTTCCTCACTCGAAAGCGATGTCAGTGACGGGCGAGTCCAGGATTTAAACCCCCACATACTGATCCGCGGTCGAATATCTAAAAGTGCATAAAAGTTCATTACAGGAATCTCCTGTTGGAAAGACTACAACATTAAGCTTAAAAGTTGCTCTACTTACTATAAATAATTAAATAAACTCTCAAGAGCTACTCTGGTAAATTAGAACTTTAAAATAATTGTACTATTAGAAAATATCTAAGCAAGAGAAGCTTTAAAGAAGCTTAAAGCAAAAAAGACTGCAAATATATTAGAAAGATGGAAGAGTGGCATCAGTAAGTATTTAATTTATCTATATTACTATAGTTTCACGTTTCGAGGAGGGAAATTCAAATACAATATAGTCAAACCATTAACAATTAATACAGACGTCAAAATGTATATTACTACAAAAATGCAGCATGGACATTGTAAATGACTATTTTACCATGTATGGACGTTAGCTTCTCGAGTCGTTTAAGAATTTTATGCCGATGCCCGTACGCAGTTATTCCTATTTCCTTGAGTTCATCATGACCCATCTCCACCAACACGTCCATCGTTATCTGCTCCTTCTCAAAGATGTCCTTCAGCTGTGACAGGCCAATGGCGTCGAGGAACGAAGCGACAGACAGATTGTCGAGTGAACTATCGCTGATGTCACAATTCCTTAGTTCAGGGTCCGTGTTGTCGGCACATCCGTCTCCAGCCTGATCCAGGCTTTTGATCTTAATGCCTCCAACAGCTCCCAGTGGTGAGCCCCCTGCTAGGCTGTAATGTGACATAAAAATAAAATAATAAAAATCAACACGCATTATTGTGAAATTATCAACTATTTTGATATCTATCACTTTTAATACCACATGTTTAAAAATTTAGGCAATTTATTCTGTTTTCCGCGTAACCAGTCCAGTGAATGTCCGAGATTTTACTCTCAGATTAGCGCGGCTGGGATTCGAACCCAAGAGGGTTCAATTCACCTCAGAATCTGTCATTTAAAACTTCGTGACGTTACACCTACGCCTTCAAGACATTCTAATCAAGACATTCTAACATACATAATTCTAATATAAGACATACACTTTATCTTAAACAATGGCATATTTATAATATCACAACAATTATATGCACATCTACCTCATCTCATAGAGTTAAAGTTGAGGAACTTAAAGTTGAAAAACTTAAATGTTCATGAAGCACAAACATGCTTTCATGCACATGTCAATGAGATAATTATATTCATAAAATAGCAATCGATATTATTCATTTTTAAATGTACTAATACAAATCTTGTGACATTTCTAACAAACAATTTCACTATTCTAAAGTAAAACGTAAATTATTATTTACAAAGAACACTCCTTAAGTTAATTTTAAACCTCCACCATTCTAAATATTCAACTGCTTTGTTTAAAATGTAACTGGACACCACAGAAAACTAACATCAGAAGCTTCTGTTAACTAAACAACTCATAGCCTAACTTCTCACAGAGACTGTACTCACGCTGCGACAGAAGCTGGAACGACAATGACTGCTGGTGAAGACGACGGCATGGCTGCTTGCAGTAGAGCTCTCATATCATCTGCCTGAAAACACGCACACGTCAAACCACAGTGTACAGTTATAATGAATTTTACAATTCAATATAATGTATTGCAGATTTAATGCTAAGCTTTAACGATTTAGAATAATCTAGGAAAGATTGAACACTTTAAAACAGGATCAAAAAAGAATGGTGAGGATATAATTAATTATTCAATAAACACAATGAACTTCAAATCACACAAGGAACATAAAGCCCTAAATAATGAGGTCATTTATTTTATAGGCCTTTCTTCTACCATCACATGCTTTAGATAGTTTAAAACAAATAACCTACCAGGATTATACAACATTCGTATTTTGTAAATAACGAATGTCGTCAATATTACTCAAACTAAAATTGACTGAGCCTCTCATCCTTAGGAGAGATCGTACAGTTACGTTAACCAATCAGAATGATCAGGAATTGGACAGAATTCACAGGGTGTCGTTGTCCTCAGTTGAGAGAGACATTTAACTTACCGTAGCCAGATCAAGAGGGGTGTGGCCTTCTTGATTCTTCAGAGTGGGATCAGCTCCGTGCGCTAACTGCAGCATATCATAAACACAGAATCTCATTTATGATCATCTCTCTGATGGCCACAGGATTCAATGAATAAGATGCTTGGTTTTGATTTGAATGATTGATGAGATTTAAGTGTTTGATGCATCTATGTTCAGTGATATATTTGCATGATGTATCTGTATGCTGTGATTTCTTATATTTTTAATTTGGTTCTAATAACGAACACATATAAACATTAAAAAATAATTTTTAAAATGCCCTATTTATTCTCTTATCAATTTATTCAGTCACAGTGCGATGAATCGATATAGATCTATGCTTATTAGCAACAATTTGAGACCTAGGCAACAAATTTTAACACATTTTCCTTTTATAAGGCACATAGAGAACATAGCAGAATAACTGTAAGAAAATGAATGAGCACCGTGATTTAAAAATTATAGTAGCAATAAATCTAAATTTACGGTAATTAGTTCGACTGGTTGAAGTACAAATAATGACTATGACTCAACTCTAGTAATGGAGAACACTAGAAATTTTCAAGTAGAGAAGGACTTCAATAACGTTATTACACGGAAAACCAGATAATGCCTAAACCTATTTAATAATATGAGCAATATTAAAATACCGTTTCTCATTAATTAATTCACTTATATAATTACTGAAATTAATAAATAATATTACTGACTGACACTCATTAACAGATGCACTTAATATGAACATCGCTAGTAATTAATGGTAAAAGCAGTTTTAAAATCCATGCAGTTAAAACTCGTGCAGTACAAACCAGAAGTGCACAAAGCTGTGTGCGACCCTTCTGCGCAGCCTCGTGTAGTGGTGTAAAGCCCCACTTATCAACAGCGTTAACACACGTGTTGAACTTTATCAACAGTGCTGCGATGTCCACATGCTGAAACACATCAACAGCATATTTTCTTAGAACTCCACCCTCACATTGCCTGAGTATATCTATTCGGTGTCGGTATGATATAAATGTAAGATTTATACTCGTTAAACACTAGCCAGAAGAAACATAAACAGAAGAGAATGCTTTCAATGAAACAAAGTTGTTACTGAATCACATCCAGTTTTAAATATCACTACCAAAATATGCAGAAAGTTTTACATTACTAAAATTATGATAATAAAATCTACAACTAAATTTAAACGGCATCAAACAAGCCGTTACAAACCCCATAAGATGAAGCGTTATGAAGTGGAATAAGTCCACCTTTATCCTGAGCATTGACGTCAGCTCCGTTCTCCAACAAAAACTCTGCTACATCCACATTGTTGTAGCCGGCTGTAATATGGACAGACAACAACAACGATTAGTCAGCAAAACAACTATCTTCAAATTGAGTAAAGATATGAACTTAAGTTCCTCAACTGAAGGCGAGATCAGGGACTATTTTATAATTATGCTTTATTATAAACATAAGATATATAGTTTTACTTCCTTCTTCTTCTTCTAGTGCACAGCCTAACGGCTGTAATATGGACAGACAACAACAACGATTAGTCAGCAAAACAACTATCTTCAAATTGAGTAAAGATATGAACTTAAGTTCCTCAACTGAAGGCGAGATCAGGGACTATTTTATAATTATGCTTTATTATAAACATAAGATATATAGTTTTACTTCCTTCTTCTTCTTCTAGTGCACAGCCTAACGGCAGGTCTATAGCATATAGCTCTTCCGACCAATTCTATCCTCAGCCTTCCTTTTCATCTCTATATAAGAATTTGTTATCAGATCATCCCGCATCCCATGTCTCGGTCTTCCTCTAATTCTTTTCCCTTGCATTCTTTCTTCTATTACATTCTTTAGCAAACTACTGCCCCCCACTAATAATATATCCTATCCAGCATTTCCAGTGCCTCTAGTTTCCTGATATCTAGTCATATACTATATATTACCTATAGTGTAAGTCAATGAAATTAAATTGACAATCTAATATAACGAATGGATCAATGATACCAAGTCCCCGAAGGGTTGAAAAGTAGCTTGCCCAATTAATACATATTTCTCTCATTTAACTTGGTGTGATGTAATTTGGGAACATTTCACAAGTTGCATGTTATCGTCCTCTGATATTTTATACATATCAGTGAAGAATAAGAAGTGTTTTATATCACAAATTAAAGCTTACCTTCGACAATTGACGCGCAACTAAACCAAGTGCGCTAAATCTGTCATCTACGTTACTGTTATTAATATTATTAACAAATACAAATCTTATCAAGCAATATCATAACATGAGATTTCCACATCTCGAAACTAACCGGCTAGATGCAGAGGAGTAGAGTTTCTGCCTTGAGTATCTCTACAGTTAATATTCTCTGGTGAGGCTAACTTCTGAACTCTGGCTAAGTTTCCTTTCTTCGCTGCTTCCAGCAATGCTACGTCACCTGAACATTATATGGCAAAACATTCAGAACAGTGAAAATTTACTGTAATTATCCTTATAATGCAATTAAATTAAAACTGAATGAGAGTAGATTTAATATAGTATTTTATCTAATGAATATACCAATTTATATTAGCAGTTTAAGTAGCTAAAATTGAGCTACAATATAATATTAAACATAGCTTCAGTTCATCAGATTCATCAAACAATACAAGAAGAGAAAACCTCTGAGTAAATCCTCCACATCAGTGTCGCCATCTTTAACAAGATCTAGCGGCGTGTGACCATCTCGATTCTTTCTATTGGGATCGGCACCGTTCTACAATCAGTTGTTATATAACTTGTAGTACAAAGTGATTACAGAAATCATCCAAAGTGATAACTGTATAATGTAGACCAACAGATTATTACAAATTATATGGAATAAAACAGTCCAGAATTTTTACTCCACATTCACATTTTACTTTCATCATATCAAAGGAATTAAATCAAATGAAATTAACATGAGGTAAGGGAAGTGATTCTATCAAAATGTTTATGCAAAAGTGTTCATTTTAGTTTGATATCTGCTTATATTACAGTGCTAATCTCTCTCTTTCTCTGTAGTGTTCTACCAAGAGGCAGATTCTACTCATATTCTGCATTCAGACTCCATAAAGATATCTCAATTGATTAATAATAAGTTAATCCCTTCACAAAAGGTTATGCCCTATCCATAGTTTTTGTAGACTCTGTCCAGAGTTCTGGCTAGTTGCAGGTTGAAAGTACATATTCATAATCAGAGCCTGCTTTCACACTTCATTGATTGACAAGTTAATCACTTCATACAAGGCTATACCTTATAGAGCCTAAAGCTTGGACAAAATATGGCCTATGAGGTGGTTTTCCAATGCCAGCATCAGTTCTTGCTTAGTCGCTTCTAACGCCACGTGCAGCTAACGGTCGGTATAGTCATAAGTTCCCAGTTCACGGGAAAACAGTACTAGTATCACAAGAATAAAATCAATTAAAACTAACATGAGACAAGGTTTACTCTAAAATAACTTGCAACCATATTGCTACATTTCACACACAACTGTAACTAACAAGTACAATTAGCCTGACAGAGTGGATCTAAACAGTACCTTCAGAAGTAGCTTGCAGATTTCATATTTTCCTTTAGCAGCAGCCTCATGGAGTGGAGTAAATTTCCAGAGATCAGCCACATTGGCACAAGCACCATGCTGAAACATTTACATAGACAAGGCTAAGGCCAAGTTTAAAGTCAGTTTCCTGCTCGAGTAGTATGACAGTGACTGCGAGAGCACTGGATTTGAACCCTGAACCTACTGATTCGCTGTCAAACAACATGCCAACAAGCCACAGGCTCAGCCTATATCTATAAAAACAAATCTAACTAGTCCATTAGCAGAGACAATATGATATTGACACATACCTAAATAAAATTATTATACATCTCCATAATAGTAGTACATACTTAAATAAAAATAGCACGAAGCATTGCGATGCTTGTCGGTGGTGACGGCTCAGCCAGTATGGCTAAGCGCTGATGATTGCACGTATTGGTGGTTGCACGTCAGTGATTGAGCCACTGACAATCAGTAGGTCAATTGATCCCACTGGTCGATTGATATCCCACAGTGGATTGGTAGGGGCATGGTTCAAATCCAAAACTCTCCCTGTCATAGATGTGCTTCTGAGACAAGAAACTGACCATTAAACTTGGCTTTAGGTTTTACCCTTGGAACAGATACCAATGCTGGAAAAAAAATTATGCTTACACAAGAACAATACAAAACGAATACACAAACACACTAGCTTGAAACAATGCTAAGTGTGCATAATTACATCGGTGAAAACAAGGCTAATTATAATACATAGTATTCGGATGCATGTACATCACACACAGTATTACGGCCTCTAAAGTGGTACCAAAATTAATTATTGAAGTCCACCAGCAGTTCAAATTAGCTTGGAAAATCGACTGAGTAACTAGAAAATTTAAAATATAAATTTAATACAAAATGAAAACAATATGAAAATTAATATGAAAGGATATTAGCAGAAAGACTATAACGCATACCTCAATGAGCAGCTGCGTAACTTCGTAATGCCCGTACGAGCAGGCATTGTGCAATGGAACCAAACCCCTACACATAGAAACAAACATACTAGGAATAAGAAAACAAGATGGCTCCCATCAGCATAGACTTCGTCACAAAAATTATCTGGTAGCTGAGTCACCAGCTAGACCATTAAATCAAAAGTCTAATACTTTTCACTAACTACAACTAACATTGTTTCTGTCATTTAGCAAAATTGTTAATAAACGTAAGAAAAATGGCATAAATAAACCTGAAAATGAACAGAGCAATTATCGAAAGCGCCTACCCTTTGTCCTTAGCGTGCACATCAGCTCCGTGCTTGAGCAGATACTCCACGACAGTTTTACGATTGTATCCTGCAGCAAAGTGTAGGGGAGTTGAATGTCTGCCATCCAGGTCTCTGCAGTTAACAGCTTGCGGTTGAGCCGTTACGATCTTCTGCATATACATAATAATAATAATAATAATAAAGGTTTAACGCCCGTTTCTTCATCCGGGGATGATGTCAAGGACATTCCCAACAGCACACATCACTACAGATCAATTCACCCAAACCAATCTGTAAAAGAAATGTGCCGAAGAGAAGTAAGGTCCTAAACGAAAGCCAGTCCGGTGATCAAAAATGGTCCGGGTAGATTGATTATGTCCATGGTGGGAAGAGACAAATCTTAAGCTTGCTAGAGAACGTTGAAAGAAAAAAAACAAGTGGAAAGACTAGCAGGTAAAGAGTCCCAGATTGTGAGTGCTGCATAAGGAAATGAACGTCTGCCCAATGATGTGAGAATATTTGGAACAGAGAGCTGACATACACAGCTAACAGCTTGCGATTGAGCAGTTATGATTTTCTGCACGTACATATTGACGAACACACAGAAAAACTTAAAAGTTGATAATAATCTTTATATAAGTCTAAATACAGCCGCTAAAACAAGATCAACAAAGAATAATTAAGCACTAAGAGATGATTAAATTTCTATTTTACAGTTTTTAGCCACAGTACAATATAGATGTGCCGAAGTGAAGCTATTATATAATAATATTAAACATTTAATCTGTTGTTAATCTCCTAAAAAAATTAAAAAATAAACTATTTTATTACATTTTGTACTGCTTCAGATTTGTTACAAGTAAAAAATCAATTTTACATCTATCATCCATGTCTAAAGGATGCTAAGGTGAAGCAAAATATGAATTCGAAAAAAGACCTTGACTATTTCTAGGTCACCAGCTTTAGCTGCTTCCAACAACTGAATGTCGACATCTGTACAGGCTACCGCCATGTCATCTACAAATAACAATGAAATCAGTCACACAGGCAATCGATCATGAGAGTCTATGTTCATGCAGCAAGATCTTACGATTACCATCAAATTAGGTGAAAATTACTAGCAAACTATTGAAGACAAACATAACGTTGCTGTGCAATCCATTCAGTTCGCTTTATACAATCAGCTACTGTTTTCAGAAAACGAAATTATCAAAATCCCTAAGAAGATCTAAAATTTGAAGCTACCTACTTTAAGATGGCCCGGAACCTTCAATAAATTTGGAATGATGCAATATCTATTAATTTAACAAACCGAGCTTAAGCATTTCTCTCTTGCACTAATATTAAGCACTTTGACAACAAAGAAGACAACAACAAACACGTTGTTGTCTTTTTTTACTCAAAGAATAAAACAGTGATTGAAATAAGAACAAACACGCGGATGGAGAGAGATCGTCAAACCTCTAAGACTCTTCTGAATGCTCTCAGGAGCGAGCTGTGTGGCAGTATAGCCCTGCAGGGAGACTATCGACAGATCTGCTCCGTACTGTATGAGAAGTCGACACGCGCTTAGGTTACCTAGTCTAGCCACGCGGTGCAGCGTAGTCTGTCCCTGACTGTCCAACGCATTCACCTGATACAACAACAACAAGCACCATGTGTTCACCTGACAATAACAACAAAAAATATAATGCATTTACCTAACACAACAACAACAAGCACCATGTGTTCATCTGATATAACAACAACAAATACAATGCATTCACCTAACACAACAATAACAAACACACAGCATTCACCTAACACAACAACAACAAACACAACGCATTCATCTGATACAACAACAACAAACACAAAGCATTCATCTGATACAACAACAACAAGCACAATGTGTTCATCTGATACAACAACAAACACAATGTGTTCATCTGATACAACAACAAACACAATGTGTTCATCTGATACAACAACAACAAACACAAAGCATTCATCTGATAAAAGCTGGTAAAGCTAAGGTTAACGTCAGTTTCCTCACTCGAAAGCGATGTCAGTGACGGGCGAGTCCAGGATTTGAACTCGCGCCTACTGATCCGCGGTCGAGTATCTTACCGACTTCGCCACTGGCTGGAGCCAGTGGCAAAGTCGGTAACAACAAGCACAAAGCATTCATCTGATACAACAACAACAAGCACAAAGCATTCATCTGATACAACAACAACAAACACAGAGCATTCATCTGATACAACAACAAACACAACGTCTGAGACTACATCAAGGTAGTTCAATTA